>WHPZ01563265.1:0-19481 GCA_016617965.1 Macrosiphum rosae
GTGTACTTTTCTACAAGCCTATATAAAATATTTATCTATAGTTTATCAAAACAAAAAAAAATTTTTGTAGAAATATAATTTTACCGAGGCCCATTATTTAATATTTTCCGGCCCCGGTGGCCCCAAAGAAAGTCCAGGGGCAGCATTTGCTGCCTCTGCTGCCCCCGTGTGCACGCCTATGATGTTATTCGAGTGGCTATATAGTTTAGATCACTGCAGTTTAAAATATTAAATTAATTAGTGAAAACTGTAAACATATAATAATATGAATAAAAATTATTTCGTCAATATTTAGGTACCTAATATATTATTATTATGCACTGTGTTATCAATATAAGGCACTCTTATCTCAGTGATAAAATATATTCTTTATAATATCGGAATAAAGGTATTTATAGTGGTGTGATATTTATATTTTACTACGATTGCGTTCCATAACCAACAGTGTCACTGTGGCAGTCAAATGATTTTGTCAAGAGGTGATGGTAGGGATGTAGCCGATTTTGTAACATGCACTATTTGATTATTTAAAATAAAATGTATGGTTAAGCTGAAACATTGAAAAAAAAATGGCCAAGGAGGCAATATATACCCTCACCCCCTCCCCTCGCTTGACCAACACTGATAACCAATAATAATTTAGATAATCGCCACTTAAGCATTACACCGAGTGCTAAGAGGACTTGATACCCACATGCATTGTCTTTGTCTTACAAATGTAGAACATACCAAAACAATTTTGCGCGGGATAGAACCACCCCCTTGGTATTTACAGTGGAATTACCCAAATTTAACAACGCATAGGGAACAACTATATCTGTGTCATAGCGTTTTAATTATTTGGATAAAATATATAAAATTGAAGTTATCAGTTTGAGAACATTAGGACTTTTTTTGGTTTTTTCATTTAATCATTAAAAATTATTGGTAAATTCTATATAAAAAAAAATACACATAAAGTTGTTCCCTGTGCGACGTGCGTTGTGGAATTTTGGTAATTCTCTATAAATACCAAGAAAGTGGATCTATCAACAGTTTTTTGCTATGTTCTACATTTGTTTAAGACGGAGACAAGTCAGACAACGCATACGGCGGTATCACGTCCTCTTAAGGAAACAACGTTTTAGAAAAATTATTCTGTTTTTTAAGTGTATTATTCACACAGACAGTTTAGACTTTAGACCATAGTTGTTTAGATCATACTTTAAAATATTAAATTTGCAGGTGAAAACTGTATACATGATAAAAATCATAATTATATTATAACGCCAAGAATCTAATATTATTATGAAACGAATAAACATCATACACATGTTATATATGCCAATATATACCTATATTATTATGCGCTGTGTTATCACTTATCAATGACTGACCCTTATTTCAGTGATAAAATAATATTTTATTCTTAATCAAGCCTGACTATACTCTGTTGGTGCGTGATAAATATCAATATAATATATTATATAATATACAATACATGGTTTTTTAATTATTACTACTTATTAAACAATATATTATAAATTATATTCTCAATTCTGAGACAGTTTGTAAATACCAGAGAATAAATTAACTAATAAATTAAATAACTACTTGTAATAATATTATCGACACCTATAAATTACTTTATTTTACAATTTTAAAATTACGTCACAGGGTGTTGATAAGGGGTTACTCCTGCAGTCAGTATAGCTATACGATTTCGATAGGTAGGGCTTAAATGTATTAATTTATTATTATCGATCGAGAGTAGTCAAATCGCATTAAAAAATAAACAAAATAGGTAGATACATGACATAATCACTATAAGGCATTAATCAAGACACTTGTCTTCTAACGCTTAATTAAAACCGTCAAAGGATTACAAAACACGTTACTCACACGACGTTCCTTAATTAATTTAATCCTGCACGTATGTTTCTTAACGATCCTCGTTAATTTAGTACCTATGATTTTATATTATTTCATGATATTCACTCAATAAATAATAATCGAATCACACTTTTCAACAATTCAATAATTATTCTTTGGAACATTTTCAACTATGCGGGTCAAGAGGTGACCACGAAGGCGTGTTTCTTTTTCAAAACAAGATTTTTTTACTATTTTTGATCTGCAGACGCAACTATATTATCGTCGTTGACACGAAAAAACCTCCTATGTGCTGAATTTACGAGTTGGAGGTTTTGATGTCCCTGGATTTAGAAAAAAAAATAAGCTATAATTTGATAATATCTACTATATGTGCTGCTATCGCCTATCTTCGTTAAAATTACTAATGGAAAATAATAAATTAAACCTCCTACACGCCTACTAGAAATAGTATATGAAATACCTTCTATGTGATTAAACATTTATAATATGACTACTCAAACTATCATACAAAAAATCTTCACAGAAAACATAAACTATGATGAAACCTCCAATGTCACGGGAAAACATTGACAATGCATACGGTATTTCCACAATTGTTGAATTTTTTACTCCAATTTGTGTTTTAATTTCAAAGTTCTAAAATTGGATCGTGGCGATAATTTTTTTTTTTAAACACTTGTCATTCCCGAAAATGGGGTTCTAACACATTTTAATGGGAGCTGGTTTTTTCAATGTCAACGACTTATAATATAATATTATATACTTATGGGTAATGCGCGTAATAAATCATTGTATATATATAATTGATAATATTGATATTTTATACCGCAAAAGTAAATAATATTATGGTTGATAATGACGAGGTCCTGCAGGAAAACAATATTATGCGCAATACATTATCGGTGCTTATAAATGATACGATGCGGTCGGATTAAATGTAGCACCCGTGCTAGCTCCGCAGGAGTTAATGGGCTGAAACAATGAATAATATTATATAAAATAGAGCAGGAAGAAGTACCTACCTACCTACCTACCGTATCAGAGGGAAAAATCGCGGTTGACGTTGATTTACCGTCGTTATATGAACCGCGGATAACATTATGTCAGGAGGTCGATAATAGGTATTATAAGAACATAACGGGGCCCACGAGATAAACGGCGCAGCAACGTGAAATGGAAACACAACGCTTTTGTTTTATGTTATTTTTTACATACATACACACACATATCCGGAATTTCTGCGGCGAGCGATTTTAATTCATCGAGTGCGGTGGTCCATTTGCAAACAATGGGAGACACGTGGAATTTCACTGGGTAATTAGATCTAGTGCCGGGCATTCTGTCTGGGAGCGACAGGTTCGGTAGATTTATGAACTCAGCTCTGACTATACATTATAAGTTATAACGTACAACGCTGCAGTGTTATTTGCCTCTCGTCGAGATTTAAATAATAATAATATCCTCCGAAATTATAACAATATTATCAATTCATCGACGTATAGGTCGAACCTACCATAAATTATTGCAGTTTTGAACCGCAATAGAATTTAATGTAGCAATACCTATGGAATTCATATTTTTTATTCGCTATGCACACGTTTACTGCAATTAGTATTATTGTGGTGCAGGTTAATCCTCAACACGTGTTTAAGATGAACGTATCGCGATTGCATCGATCCTCCGACCACAAACGAGATTTTTTACTTAAATACTATCGAACTCATAGCGCGGGGTCTTACGTTATATTTTGTAATCGAAAAATGCACTTTCTTTTGCTGCAGAACGCTATTATACGCAGTATTTAAAAAATTAAATAATATTAATTTCTTCTCGTTATTCAATATAGCTACCTAATTAAAATCATATTATATACTTAATTAGTTTTATTTATTATTACCATATTATATTATTATATTCAATAATTATTTAACCTATTAAATTGTATACTATACAGCAGCTGGTATAGATTATAATTTTTTGATTAAATACATTTTTATATACTGGAATAATATTATGTTAATTTTTAATTCTGCAGCAGTGTGACAGTCACACACACACACACACACACATATGCTCAACTCGCTCTAATTATCGAATTTATCGTTGAAAATAATGTATACCCAAAGTTGGACGTCCGTATATTTGCATAACGGGAAAGAGTACACGCAACACGCGTTGTATAGTATGGTGTGTAGTAAATACGTCATATACATATAATACACTTAGACCCGTTTATAACCATTACTGTGCTATAATAACACAGTTAGGTATACTGCCGACGAATAATATCGCTGGATCGGCAAAAGTGTCTATTGAGATGACGTTAATTATTACACTTGTTCGACTAAAAGGTAATATTTCGATGCAGGCCAGGTGATACACTGCTTACATATACACGCCGCTTTCTTTATTTTTTTTATAATATTCAAAATAACTTTCTACGTATAATTTACAAAATTTTAACCGACATAAAAAAATTGATTTTTCCAACACTCCATTACTCCTCACGGCATGTCGATAAAATAATTTAACCATTGACTTTTAACATAGTATTATTATATTATTTAATTCGTATTGTGTTACATACATTGCGTATATATATTATTGTTAAAGGAAAAAAAGTTTAAAAATGCTAATGAGTAAAAACAATTGATATTTATATTTGTCAGCTTAAAATTAAAAAAGTAAAATATTAGTCTGGAAAATGTTTGAATATTATTTTTATATATTATTCTATCGTCCGAGCTCCGATCCATAATAAAAACGTTTGATTTATACCATTGGATTTGTTTTTAATTTAGTTGAAAAAAACTGTAATCTATGTGTTTATTATAATATGATGTGTATTTGAGGAAGTAGTTGTATATATTCGAGTATTTTATTTTTCATTGATATTTTCAAACACGGATGCGTTTAAAGTTTTAAACGAATAACCGTCGTTAGATATACCTACGTAAACTATAAAATTTTCCCGTTATTTCATTACGGAGGTTATTGTAAGTATAACATATGTGCTTCAAAAATGTTGATCTATATTATATAGTAGGTATATCAATATAATATTCATCGTTTAATAGTTTGACAGTTGATATTATTATGAAAACACACCAAAAATCTACTGGCTACTGACGTTTTATAAAATACCCCGAAGTCACAGGGACGCGAATGGTAATATCGGGTTCGTGATAAGTATAGCTACTGTCCAATTACGAGCGTTTCGAAAGTTTCGTACGCGATACGAATAGTAATTCAACCTGGATTCACCTTTTTCAGAGATATACACTACTGGTTTCCACGGTATATACCTACAGCGAATGCGAAAAAAGGGTGTCGTAGACAATATCATTATCGTAGGTAGCTAATAATATTATAGACTATATTGAACGCGTAATCTTAAATAACATTTCGTAATCCATATAAATTTATAACCATTGTCATACACCGTTTATTTACCCATAAACTATTAAACAGTTAAAGGCGTGCTTAGTGTCCTGACTATAATATATTATTATTGTTGTCATTATGTAGCTGTTTATATTATTTATCTATTATAGTTATTATTATTTATAACAAATAGCGAAAAATTAAGCGATTATTATTATAGTGAATGGAGACATATAATATGTTACGATTGTGGAGTATATTAAATTGTATTCACTTATTTTCAGAGTCACAATATAACTATGATATATAATTGGATTAGATTTTTAATTTATAACCAAACTTAAAGTCTACGAATACAGCAGCTTTACGGCTATACCACAACAGCCATGACTCTGGATGTTTCGTTGCTGTTTTAATAATTCATGAAAAGTGCAGTATTATTTGATTATAAATAGTGCAATGATTATAACAACATATTATGTTGTGTAAATTTATTATCAGAATAAATCATCTCTTTTCCTCCGAGGAAATATACATTTCACCTACGCGTTTCACGTATGTAAAATAGAAAAGTAAAAAATTATAATCCTAAAGTAGAAGGTTTTTTCCTAATAAATAATAATATATTTTTTTAAATAAAAAAAACTGAAATTTATAACCGTAACGATGCTCACAGTAATTATATAGTACAAACTACAAAACATTCCATTGTTTTCAAATTACATTACATTATACTATTCAGTTAAATATTATCATCCTTCCACGTCATATAATATTATGACTCTATAAGACTTCAATTTAGTATGCGTTTTAAACATCAACATCATAACCACATGTCGAGGAATGAAAAACGAACATTTCAAAAACATTACTTAGATACCTATTTCAAACTGTCGCAATACCATATTATATTATAATGATTAGAAATATTTAATTTATGTGATTCTTATTACTATTATTTATTTATTTATTTATATTTATAATCAATTATATAATACCCGTGTGTAGTTCAGCCTTCAAAGTACCTATATATAATATATCATACTCGTTTACATTTTTTAAAAATAACACGGTCATCGCGCTGTACTTAACTACTTTTCTATATAAATAATTAATTTTATTTCTCAAATCATCGTTATTATTATTATTATTACCATACATAATTTAGTCGGTTCGACGGAAATGCGTGCGTACCTACCGCTACAGTACTTTTCTGTTAAAACACGTTTTCCAAAGCATGTATGGACTGCTTGTAAAGAAATATTATGTATAGGTACCTATATATATTGGTGGTTGAAAGATGAATCGACGTGAAGAGGACGCGGTTATTAGCGAACACAAGTCACCTCTGACCCGCCGACATTTTGTCGGCAACAGACAAATGACTTACTCTCGACTTTCTAACTGCACGCGTACAATAATAATAATATAATATACGAATGGGCGCGGGTGACCATCTTATAATATTATACGCATCGCTAGTTTACATGCACCGTACGTTCACACTCGCATTGTGACCGTGTGTCATCATAATAGGTATAATATAATAATATTATAATACGCTACACGATTCGTTAATTGTTAACACGAAAACAATAGCTCTGTCGGACAGCTATTAAATACGATACACGAATGCCTCCCACCCCCACACAGCAAACACACACACACACATACTCAAATACTCAAATACACAAGTTACAAGTCGATTCATATTCGTCTGAAGATGATCTTCTGCCCCGCCACAACTCGCCACTCACCAATATGTTATTATCGACCAGCGTGGTGTAATATTTATAATTTATTGTTATTATTATTTTTTTTTTTTTGATATTTTACTAGCATAATATAGTTGACTGACGTGCGTTATAACAGCCACGACGTCGGTCATTATAAATATGCTGTCTTAACTCGTATCTGAAGTTCTGTAAACATATTTTCGGTGGACTTATAATATTTGACTACTGCAGCAGGCCTGATACTGAGGATTTCTTCTGACTTTCCGCACGTGTAACCTGACTGTATAGCGATACATTTACGATTCATGGTAACTTGTTTAAGTGACACGAGTGCGAAAGAAAATATTATACACTGTTTAAAATATACATAATACATGTAATAGCTGGTACGGTTGTGGGTAGGTATTATAGTTAAATAATGACATGACAGTAAAATTATCAATCCTTATATTTTATAAACGTTCAACTGTAATATTATAGTGAAGCCACGATCATTTGGGCGTTGTAAAATAATGAAATACATTAAAAAACAAAAATAGTTTGGGTACCTATAGTATTTCAAAGCACTTATAAACCCATTAAACATAATATATTTACTATATCGCAAATAAAGTTTATTGACGACGAGTGTCGAGTGTTAATGTAACAAGTGTAAATAAAAAATACTGCGAAAGGCACGAGTGGTAGGATCTCTTGATATAATTTATTTGTCTCGAATATAGTGATTTAAACGAAGATAAAAAATGGAGCAGATAAAAAATATACAGGAAATTACGATGATATAATATTATATTGTGTATTTGTGTGTTTAAATGGATTAAAAAAATATTATGCGAATCACTCGATGATAAGTGGTAGGTATAGTCAATAGATAATAAAGTTATCGTTATGTACTGTAGAACAAACAAAAATAAATTTTATAAATAATAAGTACCTATTATTATAGTGATAATAATATAGACTCATTGAATATGATCAATATTCAATATCTATGACAAACAATACATACAACACTTGGTACAAAAATCATTAAATCTTTAATTTAAAAAAAAAAACAAATCTGTCGATTACCTCTACTCTGAAAATATAATATAATATAGTATAATATTATATTTATTTTATTTATGCAAGTATGTACAAAAATTACCAAACATTTAGGTGCCAGTAAATTCGTCGCTCGTTATTACTATATTATTTTATGTCCAACTGCAGCTTGCAAGAAAATGTATTACGATATTTTATCAACCCACAGTGCACATGTCGGAATGGACTTGATTGTTATTTTTGTCATGAACATAACATAATATATATAATATCAGAGAACGACTGCTCAAAGTCTTGATTCCGTTTCGGTTGGAGAAAACTAACGGTCGGTACTCGGTACGCCTGCGACTTTTTTTCACGGCTGCCCGGCAGAGGAGGCGCATATTCAATAACGATAGGTAGGTAAAAATAATAATAATAATAATAATAATAATAATAATAATAATAATAATAATAATGATGATAATATAATACCTACCTACTATTATAGGTTTGCCTGCAATTGTATGGACGTCGGCACGAGCGATGACAAGTTAATATATGTTTAATTGTTCATTCGCGTATACCTATCATTGTTTTATTTGTGAGTTATGTTATTATATTTTTTTCCCATCTCGAACGATGCCATCTATATATATCTCGCACAACACGAGTCGTTTGACGTGTCCATAATGCGTGTCATGTTTCGTTTCTTTCCCCATCGAGCACACACACAAACACACACACACGACCACCACCGCCGTCATCATTCACCCTCTCGACAAGTTTTCGCTCAAACCATATCATAAAACTGTCATCGACACAGACCTCACCCGCTATAGCTTTAATGGTTTCACGAACGATATTTTTTCGATTCGCCTTGTACATGTAAATGAAACTGTCGGCGGTTTTTATTTATTACATTGTGTTTTCATACATCCGTCTGCCACCTACTATTATGTTATTATATGGGGAACGTTTATTAAGCGAAACACGCGCAGTCTTGGTCTAGGCACCTATCGTATTATATTATTATATAAGATTGACGCGATCGCGTCTTGATAATCACTGGGCATAATATAATATTATATAGGTGCCCCCCCCACCGTCAACGTTATCGTTATGGTTCACCCTCTCGACAGAAGAAGTGTTCTTTTAGTTTTTCAAACTATACTTATATACCTAATAAAATAACTGTCATCGAACGTGAGCTTTACATGCTTTCTCGAACGTTATTTGTTCGATGCGCTCGCGCGATTCACCTTATACGTAAACACGAAACACCGTCCGATGGTTTTTATTTATTGCATTTTATTTCCATACATCCACATCCACCCCCTACTGTACACGGGGAACGTTTATTAAACGAAACACGTGCAGCGTCTACGTCGAACGTTGTGGCACCTATTATAGTATTAACGCAATCGCGTCTTGATAATCACTGGGTATAGGTGTCCAACACATCGCCGCCGGGCCGAGGAACGCTTTGGCTCGTGACATGGTTTCGAACAGCTACATATAGCAGCAGCCGCAGACTGCGACGCAGTCGGATAAAACGCAGTTGATTTTATTTTTTTTTTTCAAATATTATAATATTTAAATTTAACGACACGAAACCAGTAAGATTCTCGTGATATTTAATATTATATTATATTTTGTGAGAATTCGACAGTCGATCATATTTTTATGATATTATTTTCTGTTTCTCCTGTACATCGTAGGTATATTTTTTAGCCCCAATAATGTGTATTGTTTACGTATACGTAATTGTTTTAATATTATAATACGTATAGCGATTTAAGTACAAAGAACAGAAATAAATATTTTAAAGAATTAAGATTTTACAGTAAATATGCGATTTATATTCGAATTTATATAATGATATCACATTAATAATGTGACATTATTAGCAATTTTTTTTTAGTTTCGTATTAGAAAGTAGACTTAAAAAAATCAGTAGTTCTATCTCTTTAATAATAATATTATATGTAAACGACATTTAAGCAATAGATCTATTAAAAAAAAATAAATTATTATTCTTTCTATAATATTATGTTTCATTCATTTAACAGTATATTATACTTGTAGTCTTGCATACAATTTACAATTTAATTATACTCAGACACGCTTTTATATCATCCAAACACGTGGAAATTAACGTTTACTCTCGTTTCTCATCCCTAGATCATATTAATTTTACTTATTCAAGTTTCTCAAGATGGTAACCTAAATATTACTAATAAGTAACCTGTGTAACGATGATTCAAAATTACGAAATTAATAATAACCTCGGCTATGATTTCAACTGCGTAGATCATCTAGACGTCGTGTATAAAACATTCTCGCTGCTGTCTAAGGAAACCATCGTCATCCGTCTTAAATAATATATTTTAATTGAAAGATATATATGTTATTATATGTATAATAAACTATGACAGAATCTTGATTGCTCAAAAGTCCAATAGAAAAATAACATAGGTACCTACACTTCGGTTGTTTAAAGTATCTACATAATATTATAATATAAATAAAATAATGTTATCGCTAAATGAATGACAAATAAACCAATTTCGTATTACATATAAAAATATTGTGTACCTAAAGTGTTTCTTAAGAGACTTCAACGGGATTTAAATAATATAGTATTGTTTTTATGAACGACGAACTAAATAATATTGGCTAACTCAAGTTAGAACCATCTGCAGGATTCGACAGCCTCGCGTGCCTTGTAAAGATTTTTTTTTTAAAATAAATGGACTTACCTTGTTGAGTATTCCGCGCTTAAAGTTTTCTCTGCTGTACTTTCCGTTCACGCTCTCCAGTTCCAGATGTTGAGCACACTTCCTCAACATCGACGCCCTCTCTCGTTCCTTGATGCTCTCCATTTCCATGGCGGACATATTTGGCGGTTTTCTGGTAAGTTCCACATCTACCAGACCGTCTACCGGTGTTGGTACCTGGTTCATGGTTCGGCCACTCGGACAACTCGGTTCCGTGTCGTCGTTGCGGGTGTACTTGTTCGCTTGCGGGTCTATGTCCCATGCGACGGACATGTCTCTAAGGCGACCCAACGACTTGCGCCTGGTAGCTGTGTCGTCGTCACCGCGTACCGAGTTTTGATGTTCCATGATGATTCCGGTATAGTTTTCAGTGCCTATGCATGTCTGAAACATAAATTTAGACAATATTTAAACTACAAACGCATAAGTTAAATCCGTATACAGATGACAATAATTTGAACATAATATGATTAGTAACATTGTAATAATATTTTGATAGGAACTTTTTTTTCTTTTAATTTTAGAAGAATATATACAATCTATAACTACAAAATATAATAAGTATATGTGCGATTAAAAGGAACAAATAACATGAATTAATAATTTGGGGAAAGAAGCCACCCACTGATGACACTTTCGACTTGGTTTAAATCTTGTGTGATTTAATTACATAAGTTTTTTTTTTTAAAATATTTAAAGTAATAAATCTCTGAGCCATTAACGTTTGAGTCGCCTTGAGGGGCTACTTGGGATTGTGAGGGATGATAAGTTCTTGATGAGAGGATTTGAATGGGAATAAGATAGACAGTGATGACATTTTTTATAAAAACGTTTAGCTTCTTCATGATAGGATCTATATCCACTTATAAGTTATAATAATAATAATAATAATAATAATAATAATATTTAGGTACATAATTATTATATTAATAATTATTGTACTGTTTACGATATATTCTATAAATGTTTAAACCATTCACGGGCAGACAACGTAAGTACGACTTGTACAAAATACCTCAATATATTTGTTGAAATTATTAAGTATGTTTTTAGTGAGTAATTTAGGTGAAAGTAAAAATTATATGGATTTATTTTATTATTATAACTTGTAAATTATTAAAATATAATATTGTTAGACTATAATAATATATTATATTATGCACGTAATACAAAAAAAAAACCAGTAAAAATATTTATAATTTAGTAGCTAATTTAATCAATTATTATTTTATCTTATAACTATTAGGTTTAGTCATAGGTACAACTTCTTTTTTTAAAATTTAATTTAACTCGTCTATTGGAAAGTGTATACTCATACACTCCTCTTAGTAATAAAATATATCTGTAGGCATTAGACGGCATCCTGCAGCACGCGATAAATTATAATATTTTTAAAATATTTTACCACATCAATTCGTAATATTTTATACGGAATGAAATCGATTTATTTTGAGAGGAAGTCTGCAGTTTATTACATTCATCTATCATCAATTTTTATTTAGCGTCAACGTTTTCAGAACCAAACAGTACGTTACTAGGTGCGTATATCAATTCTTATTACCCGTTGACCGGTTAGGATTTCGTGAGTAGCCCGCCCAATCGATTTTTTTCTATTTACATTGTTCGAACAAACATACACATCATTTCGCTGTCAGATTGATCTCTCATACGGTTTCCAAAACGGCACAGCAGTCGGTCGGTCGGTATTATTATATTATGATGATTATTATTATTATTATTATTTTTATTTCATATTATAATGTTGATTGATCGACGATTAAAACGGTGTAGGTACTTTATCGATCCCCTCGCCGTAACAAGATCAGTTCGGTTGGTCTACACATGCATGTTTTCTTCAGGTCAAAAACGATGTCGTGCGTCTTAAGCGACCGGCCATAAGTCTCGAAAAAGATAAACGTTTGTATTGTAGTCACTAGTCACACAAGTCACGAATCACTGGCACTTACACTCACAGTAAATAATGACGATAAAAATAAAATATGCTTGTACTGCTGCAGTCGAGATTGAAGTACGACAGCGATTTTATATTATCTTCAGACTCAAAAGAAATTAAAAATTTCATGTTATAATATTTCAAACGTTTCTATATGGACAAGTTTAAAGCTAAACGTTTTTATATTCCTTTAAAAATTGAACCCGTCATTTGTGACGTTTGAAACTCGTAACACCATAATAAACACTAAACATTAATAATTAGCTACCTACTGCATTTATGAATTAAACCAAAGTTACATACAAATGAATTAGGCGATTTTGTCAAATATTAATTAACAATAAATTGGTTTTATACCTACCAACCTATATTTTCAGTTTGAAAACAAAATGTATTTACTTATAAATATTAAATAATGATTCAAAAATGGGTTAAAACTAAGATACAGCTAACATTCAGTTGCTAGTGCGGTTTCACCTGTAAATAACGTTTAATGATAAACATTACTATTATCATCATCGATCTTTCGCTTTTTTATAAGACCTCAGAATATTATCTCAGCGTTTCATAAAATATCTTTAAGTATATTTTGCAATATCCTCCTATTTTCTATCAATAATAAGCCTCACTTTCTGTGATTAAAGTAAAATGTATTTTATAAGTGAAGTAGTTTTATTCTTTAAGAATACACTTAGACAACAAACAGAAATAAGTACACAGTAGATTTCATAGAGATCGTAATATTTAAGATCAGTGACGTTGAACAATTTTAAAACGTTTTCCTTGTAAAACAAAAGTTGTATATTTTATAACATAAAAAACCAGTGTCTGACGACCAACGATACTATACCTCGTTTGCATACACTGGTAGGTAGCTAAAACCAATATTATAATAATTTCACTTGCGCATATTTAACTTCTACACGAATATCCTAAGTTTATAAATCCGTCTATCCACACATATACCTACTATAATTATTGTATGAAAGCTTATTATATCTAAAATAAATAATAATGGAATATTATAGATAGGTATAGGTAATAATAAAATGTTAACATAATACATTAAATTACTATTTTCTATTGGTTCCAGTTGGACATTGGTATAGGTATATGTTATGATAATACATTTTAAAATCTATGCATATAATATAATATGATCATATATGTATATTATAATATTATGTATCATATGAACAGATATCGAGTGTGAAATATAAATAGATATAATTGATAGAATACAAATTATGTACCTAGGTATAACTTTCGTTTTCAGAGTCAAATATAGAGTATAACTGTATAAGCAGCATTTAATATTTTAATTATACGATTGTTATTCATAAAAAATATAGTAATTAAAATGGATAAAATATTTGTTTAATACAAGGCTAGAACTTGGAATTGTCATATTTTAATTCTTTCAAGTCTGGACAGCTCTTTTCGTATAAATGAAGGTTAGGTTAGAAATGAAGGTTACAAAGTTACAATTCGAATGAGTAACTTAAAAAATTATTAATAACCTAGCGTTTAGTTGTCGCTAACAAACAGCAAAGCAGCGAATTACATATTGTTCAATATTGATAATTTTGGCAGAGAAAGTAAAATTAATTATTTTATCATTTATCAAATGCAGTTTTTCTACTAGAAATGTTTAGTAAAAGACAAAATGTTTACACAAATTATTGGTGTTTAATTCAAAGACAATAATAATTGGTAATATTAGTAATTTATTGTAATAATTATAATTGGTCACCCGGACCCTATATTAAAAATCGAGACGTATAGCAATTCTGAGCTATAGTATCATTACTTGTCAAAAAAAAAACCTATAGATTAAATACCAACGTAAAATATGCAGGATATACTATTGCTCGTTAAAAATGTATTAATTTTTACGTTTTTTATTCATAAATTAATTATTCAATATTTTAAAAACGTGTGATCACGTAGATATAACGATTATAGTTATTATTGACCATTGACGTTAGGTTTTTCTCAAAAATATCAATTCGAAAATAAGTTGTTTTTGCATAAATCTGAACATATTATTTACTATACAATATTCTTATACTGTATACACATATTTATTAATTTACCTATATAATGTACGTACAACTTGTAAACCTATTCATAAACAATCATTGTTGTGAATGGAGTTTTTTTCTTATAAATAAATGAATAAATACAAATATATGAGTAATATCTTCCAACATTCGTTCCTAACTGATTATATGATTATAATAAAATTATACATCGAGATTTTTAGCAGGTAGAAAACAAATTCGAAAATACGGTGTTATAGTCTATAATAGACATTATACGCACTTGTTTGTAATACGTTTGAAAATCACAAACATATTATTATTGAGTACTTGTAACCGTATACTTTATTTGAGACTGCACTACCTACTAACCCCCGGCTGCGCGTAACGCCAATAACATTTGCATAATGCTGGAGTGCCATGCCATAATATAATAGCAGGTGCCTAACCTAACTGCTCGTATTTTTCATTTTTGTAATATTTCATTTTTTACAGAGCTGTTTTTTTTATGATTCTATTTCACGCGAAACCAATTGATATATAAACCAGTCGAATAATATTATTGTATACACATGCAGTTTGTGCAGTGTGTATCGGTGCACTCTGCTGCGGCGGACAAATTAGCCTCATTTGTTCTTTCTTCCGAGAGTCGCACGCGTATATGAACCATTAACTGCAGCCCGCCGCAATATATTATAATAATCATAATATTATTATTACATATTTATAAGGAAAAAAAATCCACGAGAGACAGACAGGTACGTAAATATTATATGTGTCCGGACACGTTGGTGTATAATGTTTACACATGGCCACGTTATTGTGTCGTGACCGGCTAAATAAGCAATTTAAAGAAACCGCGAGCCGGACTGCCGCTATATATATATTATTATCTATGCATAGCCCGCAGACCAATCGAGTTCGATTAAAATACGTCTTTATAAATCAAAAAAAGAGTGTCGAGAAAAAAGTTGAAGTTGCGAGTAATAATATTATGTAGTTTTATTGTAATTAATTGTCGAAAACTCGCAGAGGTTGTTCGCATTATCATACCTACTTGTAATATCGTACTGCAGTTGACATATTTCAATATGTTAATATTATACAGACATTATGTCAAAATAATACGCACAATAAACAGGACAAGCGCGAGTATTGCCTTTCGAGTGGACCAAAGTCAGTTGCACTCTGCTGCCGCAGCAGTAGGTAGCACAAGTGTTTCGTCGCTACAATATAATGATATTGTGCTATATATTTATTATTTTTATTGCAGTCTTTCATCGCATGGAACCGATAACCAATCATAATATCATATTTATTTCTCCGACTGTATATTATAAAAAAAAAATAATACAGATACCTTATAATAATAATAATAATAATAATAATAATGAATAACAGAAAAAAAACAGACAGACAGACGTACTTACGTATATCATACTATATAGTTAGCTATTAATTTTCGCGCAAATAGCCGGGGGTCTAATCCGTGCAAAGTAAAACAGAAATCGTACAAATCGAAAACTGGATCTACATACGGTTATTATATTATTTTTATGTCCAGGGCAATATTTCTCAATAGTTATGTGTATATTTGCCAAAGAATATTGATTGAGACGTTATGGATATCTTTATATTATTTCCCAGACGATATTTTACTGTCAAACAATAGAAATAACAAGTTTGATTATCGGTACCTCTATTGGCTATAATGTGTATTACTGTATACTATTGAGAACGCGGCGGCGTTTATGATTTTTCAAAATGGTTTCTTTTTTACATAACGCAATCACGTTTTAAAAGACGTCTGACCGAATATTCAAACGACTCGAGGGCAGTTAAATTGTATATAGGTACTTATATATGCTAAAGGTAGGTACTTAATACCTACTACTTCTGTATTATTGAGCCCAGCCCATTACGAATCAAGAATAAACAATATCACATATTATTATGGGTAGGTAATTATGTAAACAAAAATATTTTGAGTGTTTAATATTTGAATATATAGTCATAAAGAAAATATATATAAGTAATATCTAGATAGATGGAGTTATATAGAAATTAACATGAACCTAATTTACTAGATCAAAACTACTTAATATGTTGCTTTAAAGTCTTAAGCAACAATGTCATAAACTAAAGTGCAGAAAATGTGCTAAAAGTTTATTGTAAAAATCAATAAAAATATAATTAGGTATAGGTACTTATGTATAATATTATATGAAATGCTTTATACAAGATAGTTTATACATACCTAGGTATACTGCAAAGATACATATTTTTAAAATACCATTTTTGGTACACTAATAAAATACGATTTGTAACCTTAATTTAATATTGCATAATGACCTATAAGCAAATAATTAATTGATATAATATTATTATATTATTTCCTTGCGACATGGTTTCCACAACAGGAAATAAAATAGGTACTTAAAATCTCAACACCTTTTTATTTCTTCTTATATAAAATAAAAACTATTATTATTAGTTAGATAGTTAAAAAATGTATCCAATTAATGGAACGGTACATGGATAATTGTGTTATTCGTTCAATCGTTGTAATATTTTATACCTATGTATACAAATGATTTTTTTAAGTGGTATAATTATTATTGTACATTAAGAAATTAAGATTAAATGAAATTATCAATTAAAAAGTTATTATTCAATAATTATAATTTAATTATCAACAATTTATTATTACCTTATTAGGAATAGTTTTTTGTTACCTACTAACAACAGTTGTAGTTAATACTACTAGGTTATACCCCGTTATGATATATATAAATGTGTATATTTGTTCTTAATATATATTTTTTAATTAAATAATTTTGTGTTATTCAAGTTTGATTTATTAGATATTAAGTTGCAAAATTAAATTTTGTATTTGTTGTTAGTATTTAGATATATTTAGGTATAGGTATATTATATTTTATAACTGATGCGTGATTACCTACTATGTCTATCATTATTTTATGATTAAGACGATTCAACGATTGTATTGTATGAACAATATTTTCAGAAAGCTATAGTTTGGCTATTTATTTTTTCCTTTTTTTTAATTATCAACATTTAATAAAATATTATTTTTTTTTTTATTGATGAATTTTTATTTTTCACTAATTATTGATGAAGTTTTATACATTAATGTGTAAAATAAACATTGATTATGACCAATAAAAGCTTATATTAATATGATGGATTTAAAAAAATATTTAGCAAAGACATGCCGGCTAACTGTAAATACACTGCAGGATATAAATCTGTAATATCGAAAAAACGGTTTGTTTGAATGAACCTTTTTAAATCATTTTTAAAAATTAATAAAACACTTGATCAATAAAAAATAAACAACAACAAACATTAATGTAGTTATTTCGATTTTTGTATTGGGTTATAATGTTATCATAAATTGATTGAACTTACCTAAATATTTTATTTTCATCCAATATATAGTAGGTATAATGTGATTAGTAAAACTCGCAACAGACAAAAGCACAACGAAAATCCGGAAATAAATTCGCACTAAAAAAAACTGAAAATCAAAAAAAAAAAAACGTAACTGTTAATTTCCCGAAACCGAAAGTAAACTGATAAACTAGACGAACTCGTGTTATTTTGCGTGTCGGGTGACCGGAGCCGACAATTGGTAACTGGAGGTTTCAAACTCGTCTTCTAGATACCCAGCATCCCGCAACAAGGCGGTATCCGTTCCTCTCTCTGCCCCTTCCCTTGTTTGTTTTATCTTATACGAATACCTACAACTGCCCATTTGAATATGCGATACACATTGCGACTATCTAATGTGTAACAACGATACGTTTAGTTAATAAAATACCGACGCACAAGGATTTTAGTGGAAATTATGACAACTCAAGGCGATTTCACTCACCGACGCTGACCAATCAGGCCTTTGGATAACGCCCGTTTCGCTAACATTTTCCCTCTATACAACTTACTAACAGTGAACATATTTTACAAACCACAACTACTAATGATAACTATAATAGACATTATTAAAGTACCTATATTACGTTATTGTTGACTGCGTCTCTTAAATCAATGCTAAAGGTCCGTATACGCAACGCGAACAATATTTATTTACGAAGGAACAATGAAGTTGACGATAAACATAATAATATAATATATATGTATAAACTAAAAAAAATACTCGTTAATAATTTATTGGAAATGAATTATTCTCATTTCTGTAGTGAGATAATAGTTTTTTTAATATAATAATATGTTAAGAAGATGCACAATAATTATAATCGAACATGAATAAATGCATAAATGTTTATCTTGCAAACACTAATACTTAGATATTCATAAATCTTATTTTTAAGATCAAATAGGCAGCTACGCCAATGTATTTATTCTTAATTTTCGATGGATTCATTAATTATATTATTATGGTGAATAATATCAATAAAAACGAAATTTATCAGATTGGTCGATTAGAACCATAATATCATACATAAATTCTTAACAGGTAGATAGCACGATGATGTATTTTCTGAAGGCAAATCGTTATTTATAATTCTTTATTTTTATTTTAAATTTAACGAAACCATATTATAAATTCACCCGCACAATGTTTAATTAATATACTATTAATATCTATTAAAAGAATAATAATTATAATATTATAAGCTCGTGTTTTTGCTATTTCAATAATATA
>WHPZ01563269.1:0-16073 GCA_016617965.1 Macrosiphum rosae
GACTTGGTCTAGTATTAACATGGCACCGAAGTTATCCGAAAATATCACGACAAATTACGAATATGAGATATTAGATACCACAAGTCGTTGTTCGAAACATTAACGTCTTACACGGCTAAACCCTACACAAACACAACATTATACAATATTATTCCGTAATCGGCGTAATCTTATTGGACACCGTCGCGGCGTCGTAGCTGCAGACGGCGCGGGCGCATGGTCGAGTTTAGAGCTTAAAATAGACAATAGTTTATTATTTGATATTATTATTTTTACATGACAATTATTTTAAGATTTTGTAAATAAAATTATATAACCATGTAATATACTAATATGAATTACAAATTACAATATTACACACATGTATGACATCAATGTTTAGGGCGTTAACACACAACTTGCACACCCAAAGAAAACGCCACTGCTGACCAATATATCTTACCGAAAACGTCAATTCAATAGTCACATCAAAGCAACCGCTACAGACAACGACCAGTGCCAATCCAATCCGAGGACGTCACCAAGCCACTCCGTCGTCACTTGGGAATCACACGGGACCATTTCCGCACGTTGTCCAAAATCATGAACCACGACGGAAACCATTTTCAACCAATTTCCGGAAAACAACCGTAAATTGTATGTAAATCAATTCCCACCATTCTATGTAAATTCCCTTAATACTTATTTTTATTGTAAACTCTTTGGAGTCAAAAAAATGTATATTCAAAAGAAAATAATGTAAAAAAGATGATGAAAACAATGTTGCAACCATAAAAATCAATAAACATCATTCAATCAAACTATACAACTTGTGCTTCATTACAAATTGACATTATTTCACTATTCAGTCGCTTTAAAATATTAACTAGTCGTAAATCGCGTTTTTATTATTTTATTTTTTTAAAAATGCCAAAAGATAAATCGTCGTTATCGAGTCGTCTATACGTAAATATGTCCGCGAATTCGGGGAGAATATTTTTTCAACCGATGGTCAAATCATACTGTGCAAATTATGTGAATTATGTGAAGTTTCCCACGATAAACGGCATTCATTAATACAACATATTAAAACTGAAAAACATTTAAAATCTGTGAATTTACTACAAAATAAACAACGCAATTTTCAAAGTTTATTCACTAATACTGAAACACTGAATAAAGATTCATTTTCTGCAGATTTATGCAAAGCATTGGTTTCGGCAAATATTCCGCTAAAAAAACTCAATAATATATATTTTAAATCGTTTTTGGAAAAATATACTACTAAAATAATACCAGATGAATCGACGATTCGTAAGAATTACTTACACGATTGCTATATTGATACAATGAATAAAATTCGTACTAAAATCGAAGGAAAAAAAGTGTGGTTGTCTGTCGACGAAACTACGGATGTTGAAGGGCGATATGTCGCCAATGTCGTCATCGGAACTTTAGAAACTGATAGTCCAGGTACAACGATGTTATTAAGTTCTGAAGTTTTGGAAAAGGCAAATTACTCCACTATTTCAAAACTGTTCGATAAATCTTTAAATTTACTATGGCCTCAACATGACTTGGTTCTTTTATTTTTGAGTGATGCTGCGCCGTACCTATATGGTAAAAGCAGCAGGTGCAATCAAGGCATTTTACTCTAAAACACTTCACGTTACTTGCTTAGCTCATGGTTTACATCTTACTGCTGTAGAAGTGAGAAAATTTTTTCCAAATGTGGATAAACTTATTTCAAACGTAAAAAAAGTTTTTTTGAAATCCCCATATCGCATTGCTTTTTTAAAAAATGAAGCGCCTGAACTGGCTTTACCGCCAGAACCGATCCTCAATCGTTGGGGGACATGGATCCACGCTGATATATATTACTGTGAAAATATAAAACAAATTCGAAGTATTGTTAACCAGTTAAACCCAGATGACGCGATGTCTATGCAAATGGCTCAAAGATATAAAAATTTGTTGACTGACAAACGCCGATCAATGGTTTTTGAAAATGTAGCTAAAATGATTGTCATACAATGCAATTCACATTTAGGTAAGTAAATTTATCTTGGGATACATTTTTGATATAAACTGATTTCTATTTTTTTCTTATAGATTAAAACTACCTACAAAAACAAGAAAAAATTAAGAAAAGTAGATAAGTATTGATAGTTGGGTTCCATAATTTTTTTAAATAAATATATTGTATTAATTAAATTTTTTTTTCTAATTTTTTTCATGCATATTTTAAAATTTGAGTGCATATTTAGACATTGTTTAGCGCATATTTTGTTGGTTTTTAATGCATATAAATCCTCGCTCTAATGACGACTGATGAGTAATAAAATCAAGGAATTAATCTATAATAAATAATTTGGAAAACAAAAAATTAAATTATAAAACGTTTGTTTAATACAGCACATAATAAATAATACAAATTAACTCAAAATATTTATAATTTATACCTATATTAGCATAACATAATATACAATTGCATGAACACATAGGTGATTAATAAATAATAAAAATACAATAAGTACCTATATAACAATCTAAATACTGCTTCTTAGAGTTACATAACTACATCAATTTAATGATACACTAATGTTATTTGGAATATAAGAAAATAATGCATGGTACACAAATGTACATTCATCATCCAGTTTTACCTCCTATGAAAATACATGATCATGAAATGCAACAGTATCATTAAATAAAAGAATGTCTTCTATTATTCCAAATATAGGAAGATCAGTTTCATTTATATCTAATGTAAGTACTAGCTTTGGCTTATATTTGGTTCCTTTTATAGATACCCAAGGTCACTTAACAATAGATTCTATACAGAACTAAATTGTAAAACATTTTTTAAAACTTCCAATTCTAAGTCACTCAGGAGCTTGGGAGGACCTGTTTCAAAATGGGTAGGTAATGATCCTTTAAAAAAATATATTGTTTAATTGCAACTGATGTTTGATTTCCAACGTTTTACATACATTTCGTCTATTTCTAATAGTGTTTGCAGCTATTTTGGATATCCTATGTTTTGCCTCAAACCTCATTGACCATAATGCTACAAGGGGGCCAAATTTTTTTAACATTGTATGGTAATGTAACATGAAATTATGTTTAGGCTTAAGATTTTGTTTACTATACATAAGATAAAGGTCATAGTGTTCAGATATTAATGTTTGTAAGAGTTCACACGAATCTATTTGCAATGAAATATATGTTATTAAATCAAGAATTTGTCTAAAAAGTATGTACAAATGCCATACTGGATCATTTTAGGGAACAAAATCTCCAATTAATAAGCGAAAGTACCGAACAATTACCAACATTTCAGATGCAGACAGACGAATATTATTTTTAAATATTCTCCATGATTAATACAGAATGCTTACTGCTACTATCTGGCCCATAATCAAAATGAATCATTCTCTTATTAAGAATTTGTAAGGAAAACATTATTAATTCATAAATATAATAATTTAATAAAAATGCTATATCAAACCCCTTCCAATAAATCATGCATAATGTCTATACCACTTTGATCCATCACATTGAAACCACATACATCATGCCAAACACACACACATTTAATACCACTAGTTGTTACATTACATTCTAAAACATCTAGGTTATATTGCTCCAAACTCCTAATTAAATTAACATCAGCGTAGCATTGTTTTTTCATACCTTCTTTCCTTATTTCACATACCCTGCATGGATAATTAGAAGAAAAACTTTCTACAAATCCAGTTATGCTATGAATACCAAGATTATCCCAACAATTAGACCTAATTCAAATTTAATATTTCCTTTAAAATCATCAGATTCAATCTTAATACCAGATTCCTTTAAATAATTCAATTCATTGATAAGTGGCCTAAAAATTATATGGTTTCCAAATTGCTGTCTGTCAGATAAATGAAATAATAAAGCTAAAAAAATATTGCTCAAGGAATATTGTCGGTAAATGGGTATGCAAGGAACAGTAAGATAAACAGTTCCTAATTTGTGTATACCTGAATGGCTACCCAAGGGATTACCTAAGTACCTTATAATCGTCAACAAATAAAAATATAGGCAAACAATTTGACTTTCATCATAATCTTTGATTTTTTTTTTCCAAACCTTTTAAAATCTCTTAAAAATTTCCAAATCTTTTAGTTGAAAATTTTTTTTTAAAACATCACGAGTAGGAATAAATTGTTCAGTACAATGAGTTGGAATGATACAAAATGTATTGTTGTTTCTATTTTCATTCAGCATCTGTCCTATTATAATTTCTATGGGTGGAATATAAGTACCACAATCTGTATAATATTTAATTCGCTTATATTCAGTATTTAAATTTGTAAAACGAGATTCAAAGCCTTGAAATATAGTGTTAATATGGTCAGAAATATTTGTAGGAATTCCTGTAGCACAATTCACCAATGACCCTTTAATGCCTCTTATTATATCAGTTATACCTTCAGTAACTGTTTGTACAACATTACGTGGTATTTGAGAATTAGCATATAAAGAAGCTAAAAATTTTTCAATTTGGTTACTTGGAAAATTAGGATTATTAAAGTTATCAATCAACAAACGGTATAGGTGGAATTTCAAAGGAAGTAGGTGTATTGGCAATACTTTTTTGACTATTAACTGATGCCAATTCGTTACTCTGAAAACTAGTGGTTACAAAATGTTTTGTATGTTTAGAAGTTTGAGAGTAATGAGTTGCAGCAACATGTTTTTTAAATGAATTTAATAAATGAAATGACCTGTTACAATGATTTTCTATGCATATATATATTCAATTAAATCATGCTTAGCGTGCTTAATGTTTACATAATGACACTATATTAGGTGATGTTTCTTTACAAATAAAACAACAAGGCAGAATGGAAGTTTTAAGAATCTATATTTAAAATGTTATACTTTCATATTATAAAATGTAATAAAAACACATTGAATTAGTTACTTAAATTTAAAAACTAATATATGAATATAATATAATGAATACATGAGTTATTGAACAACATAATGTATAATTGAATACAAATTACATTGAATAATTAATACTGATAATAAAACATTAGTTATCCCTATGTCACTTATAAGCAAATTCACTGTTATAAACTCAGTGCCCCAAACAGTTTTAATTAAAAAAAAAACCTTTTGAATAAATGTCCAAACTTGTAGACATTCTATTGGATATTCTAAATTTAACGCATACAATCAATTGCCCCAACGATTGAGTTTAGAACATAATAAGTGTTATCAACATAAACATAAAACTGTGCAATTTCATTGATGCTAGGGCCTACAATTATGATAAAAGGCTGTAAGGTGCAACCAAGTTGAGCATACTTGTTTTTTCTTCTTGTTACTGTTTCCTGTAGTTCACTGTAAGATTTCAAATGCGTTATAAAGCCATCCTTCATCTCAATCTTCGAAGGTTTCCAAGAACTATTTTTTCCTTTCTTTCTTTTGGTAGAAGCTGGACTGAAGAGAAATGGTAAAATTGAAAATGTGGCTATAGCTGATAATTCTTCACTTCCTGAAAAAAAAAATAATAATTAAGTACTTCAAATTAAAACTTGCTTATGTACCTAATGCCAAATCAAGATATTCATTCAAATTTCCTTTGATGGTATTGTCCCTTACTTTTAGTGATGTAGTTTTGGCCAGTTCCAAAATTCTTGTTTTATAAAGAGGAAACGTTTCATAAAGGCTGTTTATTTTGTCAGGATGTATGAAGTTAAAATCATCGATCAACTAAAAATATAAGAAATGTTTATATGAATACTACAAAATCAATTATTACATTAAGTACATTCTAATAACTTTATTCATGACCAAAATTAAAATGTTTTAAATATTGATCATGAAAAAAGCAATTGCAATAGTCAAAACGGCACGTACATGAAGTGGCCCCTCCACTTTCACCTATTGACTCCGGACAAATTGTAAACAATTGTAAATTCATTCCCAAAATTTTTAAATCACCTGAATACTTGGGCCACATTCACTAATACAACAGATAAAATGAATAAAAACTTATACAATAATTGCAATCATTGGAAAAAAATATAATAAAAATAAATTGTTGATATTACAAAAAAAAAAACAAATACAACAACGTAGTAAAAGAAATATAATTTTTTTACAGATAAAATTCTTAAAAACTGTTGATCAAAAAAATATTAAATTAAAAGGAAATCACTGATATTCCTTGGCTGAAATTATAAATAAATTACAGTTTTATACTTGAAAAAACAAAGTATATAAAATCTGACAATCACAAAAAGTTTAATAAAAAGTAAACTGTTAGTTAATAACTGTATACAAATAAAATAAATTACGATTAATATGAGATTTATGCTTTTCAAATTAGTATATAATCAAATGGGCTCTAACTTTTTTTTACTGGGAACCTTGAAAGTTTTTACTTTTTTAGCCATTTCATTGTGCGTTTCCCAATGAGAATCATCACGTCGTATGTGACATATGTACCGATTGTTACCGTATTCTATAACTCCGTGAAATATAAATCTATAAAAATGAAATAAAATATATCATAAGCACGTTTTGTTTAATAATTTTAATACGATTGTATTTTTAAAAGTTTACCGGTCATCTTTTATGTTTAATGTTGTGGGAAAATCATCAGCCAATGTGAAATTTCATATGTCCTCTACTTGGTCAGCTTCTATGAATAAATGATCAAGTAAATTCTTTTTTGTGGAAGCTTGTCCGTCACAAGAAGGTTTTCGACATGGGTAGTTTTTTTTCCAACGTAATATACTATTGCTTTTTCCAAATGTCTAATATTAATAAGATCTTCTTGTTGTAACATAATTGTACGAAATTGTTTGTCTTTAATACCTTTGCAATTTGTATTAATACATGCAAAATGTTCATAAGCTGATGGTAAATCTTTTAACAGTTCTGATACTATAAATGTAACATTACAATCTGTGTTAATTAATTCGATACCAGACACACCATAATTCTCTTAAAATATAGTCTGAAGAATTTTTAAACGATCTTTATACAGTAATTTTTATGGTCCATAAATAGCCAAGCTCTTACAAAAATTTAAAAATTGGTGCTTATTATCTTCAATGAATTTTTTTTTATTTAGGATTGTCTAAATATGCTTTAGAAATTATAACAGCAACAGAGTCAAAAGCACAAGTATTATTTACGAGGTACCTTTGTTTTTTATCAATTATAACTGAAGAATCATTACCGTTTTTTAATACACAATTCAAGTTTGATCTTGTACATCGTTTGATTAATAGTTTTTCTATTTCCTTATTTGCCTGCATGTATTTTGTGGGTCTTGTTCTTTTTGATTTGTTCGTACGATCAATTAAAAGAGACTCTTTACCTAGCCCTCTCCAATGTTCAGTAGCATTAAGTGAATCTGAAGATGCATCGTCGTTGAATTTATTTAAAATATCAGGAGTTGATAAGGGTAACTTATGTTTTGAGTATAAGGAGAAACTTAGTTCACTATCGTCTTTACACACATTTAAAATATCAGGTGTTGATGATGAGGGCAAGTGATGATATGAATCTAAAGAAACACTCAGTTCATTACGTCGTCAGATACATGTAAAATATCTGGTATTAACGATGATGATGAACGGTGAATGGGTGATAATAATGATTTTTCAGATACTTTATCAGCTTGTTTATTAATATTATCGTTTAAGAAGATCCTCGATGTTTCACATGATCGATAATTAGATACATCATCGATATTATTCGATATATTAAACTGTGATCTTGTTGAATGTGAATATTTTTTTATTAATGGCATAATTTCTCAACTGTGAACTACGAAAAAGCTTACTGTTACTATCAATACTATTTAAATGAAGAATATCAAACCTAAGTCATAGGTTCATGACGAAGAATTGTATATTTTAATTCTTTAAAATCTCCCTCAACCGAAGCAGAAGTAGGAATATCGTACTGTGAATTAAAGTGAGTTTTTATAACTGATGTCCACAGTGGAAAATCTTTGCACAGGCGCATAATATCATTCGCAAGCTCAGGAAGATAGTAAGCAGATATTCTATTTCCGCTTTGCTTTGAGTTTACTTTAGATTTGTCCAGTATATCTTCCAAAAATATTTCCAATTGATTGTTACTTTGTTCTGTTTCTTCTATCTCTTCATTTTTTTCATTTGAGTTTTCGGTTTCGTTTGAACAATCTAATTCTTAATTTGCATCATTCTTTTTTGAGTCTTTCATTAGGCAAATAAGAAATTCTCTTCCCTTTTCCGAATGAGTTTTGTTTGCATTGTCAGTATCTATCCATCCATCGGTTTCGCTTAATGCAACAGTTAACATATGAATTAAAATAGTTTTAAATTCTTCAAGAGTCACGGATTCCATAAGTAACCTTATACATCTGACGTAAAATTCTTTTAAATGTTTTTTATGTTGCCCGACCAAACATTTAATTTGACAAAACATTTTAATTATGTGGGCGACGTCAATTCTGATGAAACATGAAGGCAGTTCTGTGGTATGATTGTGTAAAAATAGAAAGCATGTTTCTATATATCCTCTCAGACTTGATCCTTCACAAAATATGCATGTTAACGCTCCGAGTAATGCTCTTGAGAAGTCACACACCACTTCATTAGGAGATTTTGCTGCCGATTTATTCCACTGGGTTAACCATCAAAATATGCTTAGGGTATCATGACATTCTGATAACATTTGGGTTATAGGAATTTGTCCATATGTAGAGCTAATAACGATTTCATATAAAAAAATATTGTTTGATTCAATATTAAGTCTAGATTTCTTCATTTTTTTCACCAAACCTCCAGTCGCGTCAATAGATAACCACGTATGTACGTCTTGCATACATCTTTATATATAATCAATTGATGATTAGACCAATAATTTACAAAGAAAGGGTCAATACCTAAATTATGAATCGATCCGGCATGATTGGAATTATATTTGAATTCCATCAATGATTGTATAGGACACCTTTCTGTAATTCCCAAAATTGCATCTTTGAACTGTTGTTTTGTTTTACTCAACACATTAAGGTTAAATAGATTGGCTATTGAAATTCGTCCGAATTCCAAATCAGCAACATTTTTTCTCCTCCAATTGGAACCGAAATCAGTTGATAGCTCTTCACCTACCCTCTTCAGTTTATAACCTTTCAACTGCCTTTTTGTTGTATGGCTTGTTTCTGAACCTTTTGTATCTTCTGTAAGAATATTTATAAAAAGGGATTCTCCATATTTCGGTTTAGAATCTGCCCATCCTTCAAGTTCTGACCCACAATCCTTGCAATTTTCCCCAGAAGAAATATATTTTTCACTTCTAGAAGTATCTCGAGAAGCTTTCACACGCTTGTATGTAAAATTGCATGGGAACTTATGTTCTTTTAAAAATAAATAATTTACAACATCTGTCCACATATGAGGCTTATGTTCATCATCATAGGCTCTACATCCTCGAGTTTTATCTTTATAAGTTTGTGTTACAGGGAATATTGTTGAAAATGTATCAAAAGGTATAGTTATTTTAAATAACTTTTTAGTTTTGTTGCATGCTTTAAACGAAACATCAGTATCTGAAGAAAATTTTCTATTGGCGCTGATTGCTGTACTAAGGGTTCAAGTCCAAGTATATTTTTCAATCTAGTTTGCGAGCCATGACTATCTTGATAAACCATAATGTACAGCGAATTAGCAGGTATTTTATTTAAGTTCAATGGATAGTTTATTTCAGATTTCGTTGAATATTGGTTTGATCTTCCCATTAGAATTGAAAATCTCAGATTTTTTTCAAGTAAAACGTTGTATACTATCTCAGGATCTACTAAATGGCCTTCTACCAAATTTTGTTTTAAACTACGAGTAAAAAAAAACACGAAATATTTGAAATTAGAGTAAAATAATTAAGTAAAAATGGTATTAAAGCAAGACATTGGTGAAGTAGTCCCACGCACATTTAAGTGGTTAATCAAAATCTTCACTAATATTTTGCAACTCAATTGAGAATTCGAGAGTCACCCTTTTTCTAACAAAATTATTCTTTATAAGTATGAGATTTTAAATATGAAATTTGGTAATTAAAATTTTTTTGTGTATATTATACGTTATTTTGACTCAAAAATAAAATGGTTTTACACTGGTTGGATTTCACAAATATAGTACATGCCAGATAAAAAAAAAATAAAAGATTTGCTGGTGAGATGGTTTAAAAATTAAAATTGTTTTTCCTTTTAAACATTTAATTATTATGTGTGATTTTGTGATATATGCGGAAACCTCTACAATGGCCATGTTAAATATTGAGTTATTCCAAAGTCAGTTCTATTTGTTACACCCTGTATATTTTTTTAATTTTCCTTTTATTTACATAATATTAAATTATTATATTTATATTATATTTTAGTCGGTTTAGTTCCCGTGGAACGCGAGTATGCCGATAATGGCGATCCGCCGGTGTATAAAATGGTAAGAATAAAAAATATAAAAATAAAAAGCAAAACAAAAATATATCATAATGAAGTAAGTTTATTTTTTTTTACAAATTGGAATAAAAACTAAATAATTAATAAATTATTATATTATCTTTAGAAAATAATAGAATACATATGCAGAGGCATTGAAGATTTTTTTGCGATGGGGCATGTCCATTATGTAGATGTTGACATTATTAATTTGTATCTGGAAAAAAATGGTATTTTTAATGTTAATATTCCAAAACATTTAAACAATAGTTTATCCTACATACAAAATGACATAAATAATATTAATAAAATATCATTCCATAAATCCTCAATTATTAAAGAAAAAATAAAAAATTTCACATTTTGTGAGGCTATCATTATTTCAGTATTTCAGTGGTTAACTGAAAACAAAGACGAAAATGTGTTAACTGCAAGTTATAAACATTGATTAATATGACGTGATATCCGTATGCGCTGACTCCGTTTAACGAATGCGTAACATAGTAAATTTGGTATGTTATGCACTTGTAAAACGGAGACAACACATACGGGTATCACGTCCTCTTAAATTAAATATATACAAAATTAATTATAAAAATTAAAATTTTAAAAATTTCAGATGAAATGCTTGATTGAACATGTATTGACATTCTCCAAAATCATAAAAATAAATTACTACCTAAAAAATTCACAATCTCTAATAAAAAAATCTACTGTCCTTCCAAAAAAAAAAAAAATCATGGATTGTTTCAGGCACGATTCTAAATCCCCCTATCACTATTTTCTAATTAGCAATACAACAACTAAAATTCAAAATGCCAATAATACTATTCTTCACAAAACTATCATTAACATTCCAATTGCAGTATTCCAATTCTATTCTCTCCAGTGGCGCCGAACCCTATGTCCATGTGTTGCGGCCGCAACACATGTTTTGGGTGGGTGGTGGTACATATAGGCTTATTTTTGATCTCGTACTTAAATAAAATAGTTGGGATACCGTGTAATATACTTAAGGCTCAAGAGTAACAAGAACAACTAACAACTATAGTAAGTTGCACACGTGCAGTGTGCACACAGGGGTATAATACAACACAGTTACAGAGCACACTTACTAGAGCCTACAATGATCAGTTTAATTTATTACACATTACTACATTACGATTGTTTTCTCTCTCTGGCCCATGTGCAACATGCTAAATCAATTAAATAGACAAAACGCATTTTTGAATAATGTTATATTCTTATACTTTGTATAGTAAACTTACCTAATATACAAGTTATAAAGAATAATATTTTTGAAGGTATTGTGACCCCCCACCAGCTTATCCGTAGATTAGGTATCCTAAGAATTATGAATATGCGTGATCTATTTTGGTCTTATGACAATTATTGTGTCAATATAATTTAATAATATATTATAGACTCGTTTGTATCGCTTTGCGTATAACCAGTTTTATTATCAACAGAAATAATAAAATATACCAAAAGATTAATTAAAAACAATTTGGTGTTTTATTATGTTCAGTACTTTTATTTTTTATTTGTAGAGGATAATGTTATAACTTCTAACCAACAATTGAATATTATGGACAACAGCAATACTCATGATGCTAAAGATACTTCTTCTGGTAAGATAATCGGTTTTTCTTATTCTTTTTCTTCATGTTAAATGTATGGTTTAACGAAAAATCATTATTAGGGACTGACGACTGTTTACAATATTTCTTACATTTGAAAACTTGAATAGGTATACTATTGACATTTCCAAATATAATTTTTATTGCAGATCTTGTTGTTGGAACTGTTGGATTGTCTTTTCATAATGAACAAGCTGAGTTGGGCGTACTGTTTTCTAACAACCAACATCAGTTTGTAGATACAATGAAAAATAATGATCCAATACATTTTGCCAGAATCATATTACTCCTGAACAAAAAAACTTTATTTTGAAATTAGGCCCATGTCAGCCATTGCTAGAACATGTTCCTGGTAAATCTTTTCCAATAGATAACAATGGACGTCATTTTAGCCATTTATGGTATAATAGATTTCTACCAGATGGGAGTAAAGTATTGCGGGACTGGCTTTCATACTCTATCAGCGAAAATAAAATATTTTGTTTGCATTGTATGTTGTACGGTCTAAATACACATAGTGTATCAGCTAAGTCCTGAACAAATATAGGATTTTCAACTTGGATTAATGGAGTAAGTAGAATAAACAAACATGAGCTATCCTCTGAACATGTAACAGCAACAATTAAAGTTAAAATAAAAAATCACTGTGTGCCGTTACTTCCGAGTATGGAATACAAAAAAAAAAATACAGATTGCAACCAATAGGCAAATTATATCAGAACTTATTGACATTATTCTTTTTTTGGCACGACATAACTTAAGTTTTCGAGGGCATAATGAACAATGGCCAAATCCATTATCAAGAAGAAATTTTAAGGATTTGATCATTTTAATGTCCAAAAACTCTGTTTCCCTTTCAGAACATAGTACAAAGTTAAAATCTAGAGGCAGACAAGAATTATCTTTTATTAGTTGGGAGAGGCAGAATCAATTAATAGAATGTATAGCCAAAGATATCAACACAACTATTCAATATCAAGTAAAAAATACAAGATTCTTTAGTATAGCCATTGACTCGACGTTCGATGCTTCGCGTAAAGAGCAAGTGTCTTTCATTATTAGATATACTTGTTTAAAATCTGAGAATGTATTGGAACGATTAATAGCAATGAGAGAATCGCCTAATACCTGCGGTGGTGATCTTTTTAGTTTATTTAAAAACATAATGGAAGGTGAAGGTTATGTTTTGTTAACTGATCTTGTAGGGCAATCTTACGATGGTGCATCTAATATGCGTGGTACTTATAAAGGTCTTCAAGCATTAATTAAAGAGGAAAATAAACATGCTACGTTTGTATGGTGCCATGCACACTTAATCTTATTGTGAAGCAAATAGTATCGTCTAATTCAAATTCTGCTGATCTATTTGGTAACTTGGAAACTTTGTATTCATTCGTTTGGTGTGCAAAGAAAAGAGTAGCTATATTTCGTAAATTTCAGACCACAGATTCTTCAAAAAGTCATCAACCTTTGGCTTTAAAGCGAGTGTGCACGACAAAGTGGTCATCACATACAGCAGCGTTAGATACAGTACTAAAAACGCATAAGTGTATTATAAATACTTTGACAACAATCCAAACGCAAGAAGGACCAAGTGACCCTAAAGTTAGTGCGACTTGTAGTGGTTTAATTCAATATTTTACATCTTTTCGATTTTTGATTACTGCATTTATATTTAAGAAAATTTTTAGCATTTTAGAACCTGTAAACGAAAAATTACAAACAAGGGACATGGATTTGTTAGCAGCTACTAATTTATTGGACAATGCAAAATTAAAAATACGTGAATTGAACTGTAGGGAGAATGATTCTTTTTCTGAAGTTATAAAAGATGCAGAACAATTTTCTGTAAAAAGTAGTATAGACTTTTCTTCTTTGCCTGTTCCTCGATATAAACGCATTCCAAAAAAATCTGGGGAATTAGTCAACGATAATCCAATAAATGATCCTATTAAAAAAATTAAAATATAATGTTATTATGGAGCTTTAGATCTAATACAAACGGAATTGAATGATCGTTTTGGTGATGAATCTTCAGGATTATTGAAAGATCTTTCTCTTCTTTCAAGGAAAAGAATCCTTGAAGTTAGGCTCTTGCCTAATTCTTTACCTAAAGATGCTTTCAAACAAGTTGTTGAGTTGTATGGAGAATTTTTAGAACATGATGCACTTATTAGAAACTATATGGATTTTTCAAAACTATTTAGAACTTGAAAATACAGTAACACTACCAGAATATATTCATAAAACTCCCAATCAGGGTTCTGATGAATCTGAAAAGTTTTTTGACGATTTCGATCAAGAAAAAGTGACAATGAAGATGAAGCATCTACCAGTGATAGAACTAATATTGAAAACTCAGGAAGTATAAATAAATTATTTCAATTATGTTGTGTACTTCAGTTAAAAACTGTGTTTCCAAGTCTTTATACATTGCTACAAATTGCTACATTACCCGTGTCAAGCGATCGTTTTCGAAGTTGAAACTGGTTAAAACCAAATTAAGGAGTACTATGACAGAAGACAGGTTGGACAATTTAATGATAATTACATGTGAGCAAGACTGAACCAAACACTGAAAGAGTTATACAATGTTTTTCAACAAAAAGTACTTTATTATCAAAATCTTTAACATTAATTTAATTTTTAATATGAATTTAATATTTTTTATTTATACGTTATTGTTACATCTAAAATATGTATTAAATTTAATGTTTATGGTCCAAACTCCAAATAAGGTATTGGTTGGATTCAAGAATAAATATTGATAAATACATACATTACATTTATATAAATGATAAATATACTTGATAAATATATGAATCATTACACTTATATAGTTATATAAATGATTTAAATCTCCCAAATCTAAAACAAAACATGTTATAAAGAAAGCAATACCAAGTCCCAAGGTCAGCAGTTTTAGCTTGTCTCTAATATAGCTATAATAAGTAAATACATTAGTATGTGGTGAAGATATTATACATTATATGGGTATATAAAATAAATTTAGGTGGTGGGTGTCTCAATAAAGATGTAAAATTTCGCAACATGATTTGGAACGAACCTCGGCGCCACTGATTCTCTCCGCTATAATAACCCCATTAACTTCAACTTTTCAATCTCAAAAAAAAACAAACTTTTCTTCTTAAACAAAATTTAACTTCACTCCTTAAACATCACCTTCTCACAAATTTAAAATCCTTCAGTTCAGATTTCCGTACACAACTTAAAAGCTATAGAGAAAATATTAAAAAATCGATGAATACATAAAAAGTAACAGTTTAGTACCTTACCGAAACCAAGAATTAACCTGTCTGACAAATACAACTACATCTATAATAAAAAAGAAAAAACCTTCATTTTATCCAAGGGATACTTAAAGTTTTAATTTTCAACTGAACTACCTCATTATGTGTTATATTTATTTTTTTTTACAGGGAAAATGTTCAACAAATACGAAATGACACAAATTTCAACTATTTTAAAATAGTTAAATAATATAGAATGAAGAATTTGATTGATAACGTACTACCATTTACACATCAATTCACATCATTTAGTTTTGATTTCCTTAAAAATTTCTATATCCGACTAAGAATTTACCATGCCATTAAAAAATCAATAGAGATCTACTTACAACACCAAGAAAAAATCGTAAACTAAATATTCTTTCCCATTTATAAATGTTAGTTAATTTTTAATATTATCCTATATATTTGTAACTTATATTTCAACTATTAATGTAAATAAATGTAATAGAATAATTATTTGTTGTGTAATTACTTACTATTTGTTGTAGTGACAGAATCAAACAAAGGTAAAAAAATTTGGTAATAAACTAACTGTAGTTAATTAAGTTAATTAAACGTTTAGAATGTTAAGTTATAACTTATAAGTTAATAGACAATAGTTGTTAACAAACAATATTTTTAACTCTAAAAATTTAAAGTGTTGAA
>WHPZ01563280.1:0-10428 GCA_016617965.1 Macrosiphum rosae
GGCTGGGGAAACGTTTCCTCAGCCCCCCACGGGGAAATTGATTTTTCCGGGGTTTCTGATGTCAAACAAATTCTGGCTTGTATCAAACAAATTCAAACAAATAACGTACTAAATATTGGCAAAAGAAAAATCGTGGAAATTGATACGTGGGGGGCTGGGGTAACGTTCGTTCAGAAATATAACATATAAAAATATTTCGAATGATCGATACGTCAAATAATACAGTTAAAAACACGGTATACAAAAATATTATACAAAATATAGGTGAAAATAATTTATAATAATAATAATAAATGTATAAATACTATCTTCATATTTTATTAAAACGTGAAGCGATTTCTTATGACAGTTATATCTGAAGTTCTGCTGGACCGGGTTTCATGATTTCTTTTTCTAACGCAAGTACTCGCGGTGTGCAGATGAGCTATCAAAAGAGAAAAGTCCAAAAAATAAATTATTTAAATTGTTATTAGAAGTATTAAGTTTGCAGTATTGTTGCATGCCTACCGGCTTCTTTGACGACGCCGGTATAACCCCCACTACTCCTACGTAGTACTGTAGCATTGTCGTCGTCGTCCAATGTTTTTTTATAATTTGTCATTCGTTATCGTCTTTGAATAAAAACCCAACTATTTTCGATTTCGTCATTTCGCGTACAGTAGAGAACGCTTAATATAATATAATATAATATAATGTAATATAATATAACTCATTAAAATTATTATTATTAATATACATTTAAATGGAGACCATTACAGATAAGATAGGTAGGTGTAACCTTTTACCTTATATTATATTATATTATCAAGAGTACACACTACACCGCACACAACAATCATAAGTAACATTTTAAGTTCTTACAAGATCTTATTAATTATCGTCAAAATGTTACAGAAAACGTAATATTTTATTTCGGGGATTTAATTTTTACAGAATAATACCAACATAAAATGAGTATTAATATAGTAATACTTATAAAATATTATTGTTAATTTTTCGAAAACTATTTTTAGTATGTAATAGGTATTATATTATATATTAATTTTTTGAATGGAATAATATAGTATAATACTATAATATAATATACGTATTTGTCATTAAATATTAACAATGTGATAATTGTTCATTTGCATGTGGTTGTGACTTGTGAGTAATATTGTAGTCTAGGGATTTTTTTCTCGGTGATTTTTATTCCGCAATTTCGTACTAATCAATGCATTTCAAAAGAAGGGATTACACTTCCACAAAAATCACTCTATATAAGGATCATACAGAATCATCTGTGTATACTGTATTTTACACAAGATGATTAGATGTACGGCATGTACAACGTCTACGCCAATATGCACTTCGACAATATTTTTGCAAATTCCAAGCGAATGCGTTCATATGTGTATGTATATTCAATATTGTATATTGAGTTATTCCAGCATACGATATGACTGTCTAACTTAATTATCCCGCATTATCGAACAAATTCAGCTTGTTAATTATTCAATTATTCAATAATTTATGAGTTAGGTAAATTAATTCTTATTGATTACAAAAAATGAAATGAGACTTTGTTAATGATATACAATATACATAATATTATATAATATGTATAATAAGCAACTCTATAAAAATAGATATAAGAATTACAATTATATTATTTTTTTTAAACATTTTCAAAGAACTTCGGTTACTTTTAACTAACTTAAATAATGAGTTATATTTTTTTTCAATCATTTATTTTTTAAGTTAACTGCATTCCTAAACCACAGATTAAAATATATTACATTTTGTAAAGATGAATTTAAAAAAAAAAAGTAATAATAATCTAAAATAATATATAAATTAATAAATATTAAATAATAATAATAGTTATTATATTGAATATTCACAGAAATTCACAGAATATTAATAATATTACACATTTACATCATTACACCAATAGTACCAATTAGTAGTATTTATAACCAATGGTAATACGTTATGTCGTACGTGATACGTATCATAATATTATGCTAGTGTATATATTTCATTTAGTATTATTGTTTTTTTTTTTTTTATATTAAAATTATTGAAAATAGGTTCTGTATTTAGTTTAGTCCAAGTGTAGTATTTTGGTAAGCCAGGTGCCTACTATTGCAGTATAATAGTAACACAAGTGGCTACTAGAATATTAACGTTGCAGGTAGCAGACACTTCTTCTGATGATGTCGTCGTGGTTGATAATTAAATAAGAGTTGTTACTGTTGTACAGTTGTTGTATATCGTGAATTTATTATTAGTACTTCAATAATTTTGACAAAGTCCAAATAATGTTATACAGAGTGGCGTGTAAGTGCTTGCTCTAATGGGTGGTTGTACACGTCTGAATACAGGCCGATTCGGGCTCCCTTCTATATGAGGTTCCTCGTACCCCTTGCCTATAGATACTGTATCTCGGTTCTCACGGATGTAATTTGTGTGGTCATCGTTCCAGCCCACGCATTTACGACTGAATATATTACTAAATTATGATTATTATTAAAATAATCATTTTACTCTTTTATATTTGGATTTCGTCGTATTCAGTGTTTCTGTAAAATAGTACATCCGCCTATTTTTGAACCCTTATGTCCTTAATGTCCCTTAATGTCCGATTATGCCGGCCTACAGTATATTATACTAACTATGCACCCGTGAAATTGGTTTTATTATTACGTAGTAACTTGCTTACTTGCTTACTACAATATCCTTTAGAAGAAAAGTTAAAGTATTAAATAATTATATTTATTACCATCCTAAAAGCAAAATACTTCTTAAGGGGCGCATAATTATTTCTTAAATGGAAAAAATCCGCTATTTTTCCTGATATTTTCATCTTCTAAAAATTATAATATAATTCGTATTTATAGTCCTAATAAATAATAAAAAAAAAATATAATATGTATATATAATTATATTACTTTATTGGACAAATATTATTACAAAATATTAAACTTATGTGACAATATTGTATTATAAATCTTTTGATGTTGTACACTGTATAGTTTACTTAAAGTTAACTTATAGTAAACTCGAAATGAACCAGAACCGTGTTCAATTCTTTTACGTGGCTACATGGAACATGAAGGTATCTGGTAAACCTAAACATACTGGTGTCTACTGTCTGGTACACGTGCTATCACGTAAATGTAAATGTTATAATAATTCTCATTTTAATAGTTTTTATCGATAACGTACTAAATAATGTACCTAATACAAGTATATAAGTACTAAAAGATACGGACCACAGTAGACGGTCAATCTTATCTATTCTATGTTATTAGATAGATCGATAATGCCTTAATAGATTATATAAATAACTCTGGTCTCTGGCAGTCGGCAGATGTTTGTAATATTAATAAATTATTATATAATTAAATTATTAAATTGTATACAAATATTAATCAATAATTTTTTACTAAATTCATTAAAATTTCGGTGGTGGGTGGGTACTCGGGGTACTCGTACTACTAAGCATTAATTGTATAAGTAGTTTATTTTAATTTTTAAGTATAATCATAAAAGTGTCGTAACCAGTATAATATCCTGTGTGGCTGTGTCCAACATAGGTAGTAATACAAAAGATATAGATAACAACCAAATACAATCAGCTATACAATACAAAAAAGAACTACACAATCAGGTAGGTAATGAAAACGTTGACCACAAGATTTAGCAACAAGGCCTTAGGCGAAGTGACAAAAGAACATGTTTGATCAATGAAGTAATAGGAAAGACTCATTAATTATCGAGTATAATTGAATCCAGAATAGTGAGCATAGCAAAATTAATACGACTTTAGAATCACACAGACTTGTGAATTTTCTTTCTGGCTAAATCCAGACATACAGTATGTATAATATCGATGTTTCACGCAAACGGCTTATTAAAATATTATCTACCTATACGTAACGTAGTTGTATACGCAATACGCATTGATATCGCTAATATCATAATTCATAACGATTACAGCGATAAACGTTCGTCTTAACCTATCCAGTGTTATCCACCAATAAATTAACAACAGTATTTTTCAAATACACGTAATAGGTAACGATGAATTCAAGGTCACTTAGATACTATGGGCGCAATTTACTAGAACTATTTTAGACCCCGGAAAATCTCGGGCGCAATTTACTACACCTATTTTAGAAATCAAAAAATCCCGGGCGAAAATTACTATAGTATTTTTACTACCTGATAATGTGGGCGCAATTTACAAGCGCCCGTATTTCCGTGTTATTAAATATGAACAGTTCTAAATAATTGTATAAACGTAGTATAAAATTTACCTGTAAAGTGTATGGTCCGATGATCGCGTGTCTTATTCATCAGGAGCACAGGACGAAAATAAGTAGAAAACTAGTAACATATCATCTCCTTATTCCCACCCAACCTTCATTTTATGAAGACGATGACGATCGACGACTTCCGAAGAAATTTATAACATTGTTAAAATTACGTGTATTATTTTCGTATTACATCTATACCTAAATATTTTTATTATATATCAATATTTATATATAGAGATAATATATATACAATTCCGGCAAAGCTATAATTACTTGGAAGTGACATGTTCTACATTCAATAAAATATTATTGTTTATTACCCGGTTTATTATATAATATGGGATAAACTATACAAGAGTCGAGAGCTTAAAATAGTTTTATGTTCTTTAAATACAGTCCCGAAAATTGTGTGTCGTACAACACACTTTGTGTAGTACGAGAAGTGCGGTGTGTAGACGTGTAGCACGAAATTTAAGTGTGTTGTTCTAATTAAACCTTTATATTATGTATAATTTTATATCTTCACATTTTTTTTATATTTTAATGGGTTTTTTTTGCCAAACCACATTTTAATTATTAACACAGACAAACAATAAATAAATTTTTGTGTTGTTACGTCTTATACCCTTATTATAATTATTATTATTTGTTGTTATTGAGAGTAGCTATTTTTATTATTATTAGCTTAGTAGTGAACGGTGGTGTATAGTATACTAGTGTTTATCTATAGAAATAATTTAGATTTGACCGATTTGGGACTATGTGTGTAGTACGAAAATTTGGATATTTTAGGGACTGTTTAAATATATAATATATATACATAATAATTGACATTGGCAATTGGCATCGGTCGTTATGGTGTGTTGGTCAGTGGCACTAGTGTCACATACTTTGTATGTTAAAATATTATGCTGATTAAGTACTTATATTTTGTTTTATACGTGCAATGATATTTCACATGCAATTTGTTTGGCAACAATTTAACCTATAATTAGTTACTGTACTATTGTAATACCCGGCGAGTCATTTGGTCGATGGTTTAGTATTTGAAAAAGTGATCGAAATGTCATATGATCTAATTGTTTTTTGGTCGGAAAACAATTAATGGTCAAATATTTCATTAATATAGTCGAAATGTTTTGTGGTCAAGTTAGTGCTGTAAAGATAATGATTAGATTTTCGATTCCTTTATCTAGTATTTTTATCGATATATTTATAAATCATATCTATAATAATACTTATACTTAGTACTTACCAATTATTTAAAAATATATCACATTTTTTTTTTTACTTAATAATGCCTAGCTTGATTAATTTTTTTTAAAACTTAAAATTGTTTATAATAATTAATTCAAAATATATATATTTGACCAGTGGCCGAAAGTCTAGTGATCGAAATACCAATAGTAAAATAGTAAAATTAATTACTTTAATTGCAATAATTTATTTACATTATAAAATCTTCTTGATATTACAATATTTATCTACATGATATTAAGGGCTGACCGCTGACAGACCGTCTTCGCTCAGAATTGTAATTGAATTCAAATTGAATATTTGAATACATACATAATATAATACATTAGTCATTACAGTAACTCCTCTAAGCTCTAGACACCTAATGTACAGCAGAGAGTTACCCACTTTTTTTCTTATAGACATTACAATTTGGATTTGGACGAAAATTAGATAATTAAACGCAATTCAAAAATATTATTCATGGGGACTGGGCTCTTTTACATATACAATGCCATTTTCTAAACTTTTAAATTTATTTTAAGCTATTGCCTAAGCCTAACTACTAGGGCTCTTAAAGTTGTAAGTTTATGCCCTAAAAAAATGTAAAGAAAAGCATGCTCTCGTGCGCTAAAAAGTTCACAAATATACACTAAAAAGACATGAATTAAAATAAAGTAATCATTATCAATTTTTAAATCTGCAAGAAATTTCCATTTTTTTTTATTATTAATGAGATTTAAATATCCATTTATATGTTTAAAAGTTTTATTTTTAATAATTTTATATTTTGTCTATTCCCATACATTTTTTACAGTAAAAAAAATATAAATTATTGAATTTTTCATTAATTGTTGGTTCTTTATAGTATTTTAACAAAAAAAAGTGGCTCTGCTGTACAGTAGGTTACAAGTGGGTCACTGTAATAGATATTGTTAAATTTGAATTCGATGATATAATATCATTGTAAAAGAAAAACTATTCTGAGCGAAAACGGTCTGTCAGCCTATGATATTACGAAGTACATTTGATGATATTAAGGTGAATAAAGTAATTTATATATAACCTATTTACGTGGAATCTTGTTTTAAATTTTCAATCCTTAGCTATAAAAGTTGAATATTTTATACATTTTTAACTACAAATTTATTATTAAATTTTAAATGAGATGAATTTTGTCAATATTTGAACTTTAAATGTTTATAAAAAAAATTTTGACTGTGGATTTTTAATTTTTTTCATCTGCCTTTGAAACAATATACTAGGAGCCTTCTATTCCATTTTCAAGCTTTTTTAACCAACAAATAAAATTGTATTGATATTTAGAGAAAAAAAAACTGAAAAAAAATGGAAACTGAAAATGTCCGTAAACAGCTCCAAATAAGTCAAAATATTTGGAAAATGTTATGGTGTATAGAAAATGCTAATTTAAGCATTCAGTCAAAATTTAATGTACCGAAGGTCATTTGTTTAAGAGTTACACCAATAACCAAAATTGATTTTTTCGAAAACAGATTTAGGGTAAAAATTCTTGTATTACCTTATTTTTTCTTTTATTTTACACGGCGCTTTTGAAAACTACTGGGAAATTTTTACTTTGACTCCCCCAAAGTACCAACTAGATTCACTTTCCTATCAGAAAACAAACTGTTGTAGAAAAACTAAGCATTTTATTTTGACTGTCCTAAAAGGTGATGACAGACACAAAAAAAAAAATTAATTAAAAAATTAAAAACACACATCATTGTAAAATCAATACATTCATCGTTTCACTCAGAATCTAAAATGCTCATTAATATAATATAATCAATACATCAATATAGGGATTTAAAAATTATAAATAAAATATAAAACGCATAAATATACCAAATGGGGAAAAAAACCTATAAATATGCAAAATAAAACTTCACATTAACCATAGTACCCTGATATGGATTTCTATATCATTTAGCATTAAATACAACTTAGCAAGATTGATATGGAAATACATGAACTTACGAGCCCTGCTAAGTACTCTATTCTACTGTTAGTTGGTATTGACTCAAATTAATAACAATGATATAATTTATTATATAAATATATACCACAATTAAATAATTGATTAAACCTACTGTATTGCAAATATTAAAATAAATTACTACAGTAGCGATATTAATATAATATAATAAAATGTACTCGGCAATATATATTGACACACCGTCTCCACTCATTGAATTTAAATTTAATAAATAGGTACCTACTCAAACTATTAAATGACAAGGTACACTGGTTAGTGGACATATTTTACTTTACAGCGGAGCGGGCGGTACTAAGTTATTCACTTTTTTTTAAAGTTTTCTTATTCATGAAATTTTTTTAAGTCAAATCAAATATATTATGAATTGAGCATGTTAAACGTCACTGTATGGGCATAGCAGATTACAAAATATAATGCCTGTAAAAAATTGCTGTTGAAATTATGTATTTAAAGAAAAATATTTTTCTTTTCTTCTTTTATTTACCAATACTGTAAAAAATATCACAATTGAATAAGAACAATTTCTTCATTTATTTAATAGGTTAATAGTAATCACCAAATAATCTTATGCCATTGCTTTAACAGCACAAGTGTACGTTATAAAATAAAAGAGATGATCGATGGCTCAGCTTAACAATCATCAAATAATAGTTGGTCTAGCATTTTAAGTATTACGATTTAACATTTACATAATTTTAGATATGTAACACATTAAATAGTAATTTTTATTTTAAACTAAATAGGTAGGTAGTATACTATTATAAGTTATAACACATTAAAATAATGTTAAAAATAATATTTCAGACTTTTAACCGAGTTATAGTATTAACTATAGCCACATATTAAGTTATACATAAAAAAATAGTAGTAAATATCATGCTGACAAATATCTAGACTCGTGTCTAGACCATTGGAAATATAAAAATATTTTTAATCATCAGCAATTCTTTAACAATAATAACAAACACGAAATCCAAAAATTAAAGAAATGTGGCATAAATGCATTAATACAATCTATTTGAAGTTATTGGTAAAATTTAATTAATACTGAATACTTAATTTAGCTTGTATGTCATCCAGAATTTGCTGTAATTCATCGTCATCAAATCTACCTTCCAAACTGGGTATAAGTGATTTGGCTTCATCGGCGAGTTGTGGGCATAAGTTACCGATTGACGCCAGTTCAAACTTGTGTAATTTCTTGCCGGCAAGTAAGTTCCTTACAGCAACAATGGTTTCTTTGTTCTTGAATTTGGAACACTGTTCTGTGTAAGTCAAAGTTTTATTAAAGACTTCAGAAAATTCTTGTTCTTCCTCCGCACTTTCATTTTGGTTCTTGCGAAATTTCAACAACATATTTACCTAGGATCGAAATCAGATTATTAAACTTGATGTTAAGATGTATCATTTATAAGTAATAAAGGTATACCTACTTCGGAAATAAGCAAGGTTTCAGCGTTTTCAAATTCTTTGGGAAATTGCAATAACGCCGCGTCTTCATCTACAGCAGCGTTCATATGTTGAGCCATTATAGTGGATGGTAATATGGTATTTTATAAAATTGAACAAATTAATCGAAGAACCTAGTTATTATATTATTATTTTGTTAATTGTAACAGAGCCGCAAATGCCAAAATCTCAAAACGTTAATTCTAAAATACAGTAAACACTAAACATTTTAAACGTGTAGCGACATAAATGATAACGATATCCGATGATATGAACCAGGTCAGTGTAGCCAAAATGAAATGAATCAGCAGAATATTGGTTGAACCATTATTATGGCGCCCGTCAATAATAATATTAATATGGCAATTTTCAATGATAAGTATTTTAAATTTTAGAAAATAAAATTAACAAAATTACTATAAAAATGTATTTCATAATAATTCATAATAAACATTTGTATAAAAGACTCCTGTTTCATCCATTGGTAATTTAATCACACACATACACACACACACACACACTGTTGTCTGTTACGTGCGGCCCCGTCAAGAATCCAAAAGATGAAGATTGAAATAAGTTTGTAGTCAATTTGAATAGTAAAATGAAATGGTGTTTTATTATAACAATAAATTATAATTTTAGAGTATGACGTACTGTTTACTGAAGTAGCTCTAGTAGTCTGGGTCTTGGCGGCTATGGGTACATCGTATATCTGATATCTGAATATGGCGTGTTCCTTACGCTCCTATTAAACAATGTCGGGTCCTTTGACATGGCCAATGGCCATTGGCCGGTAAGTGGATTTTGTAGGTGTCCTGGCCTCCTGATCGAGGTCATTGGAAAGTTGTCGTTGCGGATACGCCGCACGGTCCTGTCGCTTCTATAGTGCCAATTTAATTCTAGTTGCCGAATATTAGAAGTTAGTTTGTTTTGCAATTCACGAATTATATGGATTTATTTATTCATAGTTTTATTTAATTAACTGTCATGTAGGTACTAGGTAGTATAACAATTATTAATATGATATTATGATTTATGAATATGATTATGAATATAAATGTGAATATGAAAGCCGTTGCTCACAACAACACGCACACATATACGGCACACACACACGACACACACACACATCGGTGTAACTAGGGGGGGCTTAGCCCCCCTAGAAGGTTTTACATTTTAGCCTCAAATCGAGCCTGTAGCTAAAACCCAAATCCGAAAAAATAAGAAAAAAAATGTTTAAAATAACTCACATGTCATAAGTCATAACTCATAATAGTCATAATTAATAAATATTTTATACATATTGATATTGTTTTATTGTGGATGTACCAAAAACAAATTTATAAGTAATTGGTTACCTATAGTTATAGCGGAAGAAATTGTCTTGACGTATTGTATTGAGTCAATAAATACTAATGACTA
>WHPZ01563311.1:0-29763 GCA_016617965.1 Macrosiphum rosae
TATTGTATTTCAAAAAAATTTGTTTAATATTAGGGAAATCATCTAATAAATCTAATTCCTTCTTCTTGGAATTAAAATAAGTTAAAACTTGTAAATTTATAAGGTTTTATTCTCATTTATTTATAAAATGTTTTTTTTCTTTAAATTTTATGATAACTGTTATGAATTCTATTAAAAGAACGCTCTTCCAGAATAGTTTTATTAATTTTAATTATTATTACATNACAGTTCAAAATACTATTCACGGATGTTTAAACTTTTGATCAAATTGTTTATCTTAGATAAATTTATCTAGATACGTTTTTATTTTATCTCAGATAAGCATTAGATAACTTAGAAAATATTTATCTAGATAAGATAAAATAAAGTAATTTATTATCTAGATAATCTCAACACTGTTTATAATTAATTTTCATTTTTATTAGCATTTGCAGGGTCATCGCATTATAATATATTTACAAACAAATTTTAAATTAGTATTAGATATTATATGTGTGAAAAAATATATAATCTACTGACTGCACTTATTTTTAACAAAAAAATTTGTATTTATACAATATATAATATACCTATGGTACTATGGATAGTCTGTATTGGTGGACGGTGGTACTGTGGTAGACATGATGAATGTTAGACACGTGGTCGTATACTCGTATACATATAAATACAGACAATCATCACAGTGGAAAATGTCTAAATTACATTTTCCCAGAGCGTTCCCCTTCCTTGAGGATAATTCTGGCCAATGCTGTGTCCTGCATGAGTCCAGAATCTATAATCCCGAAGATTATATAGTATATACATATATACGCTCGCATACATAGATTTATGACATAGGGGGAGAATAGACGAGTGTGATTTCCCCAAACCACACAATTGCAAAAAATGCTAGGTAAAAACGAGTGTTTTACCCTAATTTTTCTCTGAAATGATCAAATTATTTCGAAAAGTTCCTGGAATTTTTACTTTTAACTTCCCAACAAACTAACAAGATCTAATTTTCTATATCAGAATCAACATTAAAATTTAAGCTTTTTACTGCCTCTAAAGGTGACGTCAAAATAAAAAAAAAAAACTAAATGAAACACACAATCATTGTAAAACCAATACATTCATCTCTCTATTATACTCAGAATTATAACAAAATAATAACAATAGAATATGGTTTTTCTATCACTTGCACGTTCTACAACCTTCTACAAAAAAAGAAAAATCATGAAAACCCGTTCTATATTATGTAGATATTGATACAGTTAAATAGCTACTATTATATAGAAACAACATTTGAATGGGCTACCGCATCGAAGAATATAATATATAGGTATATGGGTTCAGAAGCTCCCACAATAAGAGCTTACAATCCAGCCTATTATAGCTTAATGCAAATTACTAATATAAATTAATACTCGTATAAGCCGTAAGTTGAAAGCATGATAAATACAGTAAACTCCATGTGCACAAATGTAAAGTAGGTATCTATAAAGTATACCTTACAATATTATACTGGTCCTATAGCTGCTTATTGTTACAATCAACAAGTAAAACTATACACCTAGCTTTTTGTAAATTAACTTGGTAATACCAAATGACGTACCTATATAATCTTTGAAATATTATATCTAAGGGGTATCCATACAGCCCCCTTTGTCCGCTTGTACCCTGAGTACTCAGCTGCAGTGAGTAGGTATATACTATTAATAATTTATTGTATTGTCAAATATTGATATTTTTAACGAAAATAAGCTTTTCTTAATATATTTGTGGACGGGAGGGTTAGAACTGTGGCTTGAAAATTCTGAACATTTCTGCATAGGTATCTATCATATAAAAGTTGGTATATAATATAGTATAGGTGATAGGTATGTCTATACCTTATATTGTTATTGTTATTTATTGCGTCGCTTATATATTTACGCTGCATGATGCGTGACTCGAATTCTGTCATCATATACCTATAGTTACTGTATACATCGCGTACGAAATGGTCAAAATTAATAATTAGGTATATTCACTCGTACAATATGTGTTTATACGAATATTTTTTTACGTATTTTTTCTTCGTATATATCTATATATAACCTACCTGTTTGTTCTATAATATACTTATTATACTTCACTGCAGTGTTAGTACTCCACGCGTGTTACTGACCGCCATATATTACAAAATATAATTTAATATAGCTATATAGGTATGTGGTATATCTCCTCAAACCTGATGCGTATGAATACATTTTGATATAACACGAACGACGAACACGTTTACCTTGAACAACATTTTCGTCGATATTATATATTATCGTTATTATTATTAGTATATAATATGGTATAGGTACCTGCTGCAGCTTATGAGTACCTAATATGTAGGTATATCTATGTACGATATAACTCAATACCGGGGTATATAATTTATACTCTAGGTACCTATTTGTCTATATAGATTTAGATTTGTCATATTTATGTAAATTCTTCTATATAATATTTGTATATGTTCCGACCAAACCACTATTCGTCATAGGTATTCATCACTGTATTTAGGTAGGTATAGATATAATATATATGCTCACGGCTCACAATTAGTTTACAATGGTAAAAAAAATAAATTATAATATATTTTTGATACAATGTCAATGTGTATGCGATACTACGAAGATATTTTATTATATATAAGAAGATTCCCGGGTAATCTTTTACATCCCACATTATAGGTACCTATAAGATATATATAGGGTGTATATAGAAATAAGAAACACCACATAGGTACGAATGAGATTTTCTAACAAAAATATATTTCATAATCATTTATTTTTCAATCATAATAATTCATGTAATAGATATACCTACCTACTTATTTGTATATAATCTATTGAATTATCGGGATTTTGCGTAGGTATATAATTATGCATACCCTGCAGATTATTCCACAAATCTACGGAGAAAATGTAATTTTGCTCCAAAGCTAATTTTAGAGTTTATTTTTCGGGAATCTATATATTTCAACGAGTTAAGTATAGGTACAATACTGCAATTAGAATTTGTCGGTCGGACTTGGTTCCGTGGTTATAACCTTATGAAGTTCGCAATTTCGAGTATTTTACGTTTACGCAGATTTTCCATGTATTTACTCGAAAAAGTACCTACCCACATTTTAAAACTTTATTAAATAGTATGAAATTATTTATTTTAATGTATGCATATATTTATACATGGATATACCTGCATACATTATACTGATTATAGATCACAATGGTTGAACTGAGACCAATTTTTTTTGTTGGTGTGTTGGGGGGGTAAATTTTCAATCCTCCTCCACAAACATGACCAAATTAGGCAGCCCACATAGGTAATATATTATATACCAACTATACTCAAGTTGGATGGTAAAGTTGAATGTCCGGCTTGCGGGTTGTCAAATTACACATAATAATATGTTACTATGCTGTCCATATAATATATATGCTTATGTAATTTGGAAACAGGAAACCATTATATATTCCTATATATAATCCAACAGGTTTGTTTGATAATTTGTATAAATGTAGATACTCGTACTTCCTTTTTAATAAAATATATTATATTATATTAAATACCTATAATACCTCAATATATAGAATATAGATATATAAATATGTAATATATGTACCTATTATAGTATTTCATAGTCAAGGTCTTTAGGTATGTAACTTTTTTCATATGTATAACTATAAAAGTTGAATTATTTGTCACAAAATAAAAAAATTAAAATATGAAATAGGTAGGTACCTACAGGGGCGTACCCACTACCCCCTAATTGGTAGTGTCTGGCCCACCATTTATTAACAGAATTTTAAAATTCTTAAGGTACAAACCACTGATTGTATAATTTTTATAGGTTAAACAAATTCGGACCACCCTTTGAAAAACTTCTAGGTACGCCCATGGGTAGGTATAATGTATGTACCTACCTACCATTACTATCTGAATTTGTGTAAGGTGCATCTAAACAGGCCAAGTAGTGTAACATAATAGTACCTATACTTATAATATTATCATTTTATAACGCGTTATTTTATGAGTTACTGCTATTATTATACGTCCACACATCATAACCAAAAATTCAAAAGTAACTTCGTTAGAAATTAGCTGTTTTATTTAAAATTAATTAAATTACTATTAATGTTACATCGGTACAACAACTAAAAAGTACTGCAACGTCATTATAGAACTGATGCTACTATAGTGGCCAACAGTGAATATTATTTAGAAATATAGGTTCCATCGAATGTATACATAAATGCAAGACTATTTATTATATGATAAACTAAACTTTATGGTTTTATTCAAAGGTATATAGGTATAAAACCCTATATAAATATAAATATTATACTTACTAAATTACTATCATCATATACACATGTAAGTGGATTACTACGGTCGTAAATATATATACTCATGCATAGAGTGTAACAGATAGAACTGACCTTTGGAATAACTTTTGTTCTAATCAATATTTAAAAAAAATTTTTTATATATATACTCGTAATTTATAGTCATTATTGCGCTACACAAATATTATACAAAAAAATATTTTAAGTGAACATTTTATATTTTAAATTTGATTTAAAGTTTTTTGGATATATTATTCAAAATAGCCAATTTGTGAATCTGATTATAAGAACAATTTTGATAGTAATTAAAACAATTATCTAAGTGAAGTAGTTTATTTTTTAGAATCATTTAAATATCAATATTTTTTTGATTAAATGAATTTGGAACGTAATAACTTTTTTGAGTTTTTTCTAAATATTTTTTTTGGGAATTATTGCTGACCTGAGTATATTTCTTAAATTATTTTCTATTCATATAATTTTAACAATTTTTGTCATACGTTTATAAGTAGCATCATTTTTTTTTTTGTCAAGTCCCTCTGCTGTAACATCTTGTATAATGTAAATAATATTTTAAGTCCACATGATACTATAGAAATTATAACCGGAAATATAAATGTGGTAAAATGATTTTAAACGAATTATTATACAACCGTCGCGTGTTGCCTGATAAATGTCAATGATCATAAATATTATTATACATTTATACTTCTTAGCATTACTATCGTCTATCACTAACTGGCATCTATATACTATATAATAGGTAAATTTTTTCTGAAATAGTGAAATATATATGTGTTTAAAGGCAGGTGTATGTGTAGAATATATGAATAAAATATAGTATATTAAGTGAAATTGGAATGCATGCACAATGCACATAAAATCGTTATTTTTTGTTTTTCAAACAAAATAAATTATTGTTTTAAAATAAAATCGTATTCATAATATTATACCTATAGGTGTTATAAGATTGTCTATATTAAATAATTTGTTTAAATTATTAAAAATTAAGTAATTGTCTTCGATTTTTTTTATATAACATAGGGAAAACCTGGGCAAGATGGGATACCTAACTTTTGTTGTATTTAAGAGGGTTAATGCTTTCTTTTATTAAAAAAACAAAGATCCTATATTATGTAAAATTATGTGTTGACACTAAATTTCTAATCAGTTTTGTTGTATTATTATTAATTATACATAGGTACATTTTTACAAAATATAAAAATTTATTTTTGTCCCATCGTGCAGGACCATGGTTGAGATAAGATATAGGTAAGAGACATAGGTCATAACATTTTATTCATAACAATAATACAGTTAATTTATCATATTATGGGTGATTAAATGTTATTCAAGCTTAAAATCTTTGTTTTTATTTATTGTACTAATACATTAAACACATAAGATTGATGTACATTAACATTTATCAGGAAATATCAGGAAAATTATAGTTATATACTCTGTTCCATGAGAGAACATGCCGGTTCTGCGCATCCCCCTACATCACTATGCTATCGAAACTGGTTTCCCTATGACAGGGTGTCACGTGGGGGAACCAGTTTTGGTCGGTGCGTGGCATGATCTCTCATGGGACAGAGTATCTAGTAAGTATTTAATTCCTTATAAAAAAATTTGTTTTAAGATTATTATAAAACTTTATATATTTTACTACAATTTGTAAGCAATTTAAAATTTTAATTTATTTAATCTTGAAATTGAAATAGTAGGTAAAACTGGAATAAAAAAAAAATACAATTTTTTACTAAACATATGGCTGTTGTTTTTAAAATTACGCTTAAAGAACGTACGTTTCTCTAGCCCCCCCCCCCCCCATATCGAATTTCAAAATTTTTTTTGGTTAAATATTTAGCGTGCAATTAGCGTGAATTGGCGTGACTGGTTTTGGAATTTGCTTGGCACTAGGTCAAGTTTAAAAATGTAAACAAAGTGGGGGCGCTGTAGAAACGTTTCTGCAGCCCCTCCTCATCCGAATTTTGAATTTTAAGGTACATAAACTATTTGCAAAATATAGACATTTGAGAACTGCTGCAGAGTGGATGATACATGAGATATGTTGGGTATACATGAGGACATGATATTCACATAAATAATATAATAAATTGAGACATGTATCGGAAAGCCTTGAAATGGCTTGTCTAATTGCATGTCATGGCGCAACCGGCATGAAAAGGCAGTGTCAAAATGGCCCGGCCGGTATACCTGCAGGACTATATTATATTATTATACTGTAGAGCACTAGAGCCACACAATCGGTCGTCCATCCTCCAAGGTTGTCCCGTATAAACCTATTTTGAAGGAAAATAAAATCATATTCTATACTGTAACTCCTATACTTTTATATAATCCAAAATCAACAGTTAGATAAATATGGCAGCAGTAGACAATAACAGACATACTTCAGATTCGAATATGTTCATGGGTCGATCGTCAGATTTTTCTCCCAACGGGCACATTATCGATTTCATACAAGTCTCGTGGCTGGTCAAAAAACAATCTGTCCATAATATCAACAAAATATATTATTGTAATAATAATATATTATAGCAATATAGCTATAGTTTATCGTTAAAAACGAATTTTATCTGATTTCAATGGGTTTACTTTGACATTTTACGGTTTTCGTAAACGGCCATCTCAAGCAACTTCTGCATATTCTGCATTTTTTGTACATATTTTTTAGCTGATTCATCGTTTTTGTATCGTGACCACAATAATATGCTTCTTCGGAATTATTGCCCGATTTTGAACTGAAAATATCGTATAGTTATAATATTACTGGCTGCAGTCAATAGGATCATTCGCCAATTGGTATATATTATAATATATATAGCCTAATATGATACATATTATTATATTCCAATAATATTATAAAACGACTATATTTAGGATAGTACCTACCTATATCACGTGTCTGAAACAGATACATATGCATTTAGGATGTGTTAAAAAAAATAGCAACTAGTGTCCATTACAAGACATATTTTTAAATATTATAGGTACACTTACTGTAGGCGGTTTAGAATACGATTGATTGGATTTTTGAACGGCATTGTGTACCTAATATATATGTGTATAGTGTATTCGGTTAATGTTCTGTACCAGCAAATATATCGAAACCTAAAATTCACAGGATTATATTAAGTTCGATATTCTTATTTAAAGAAAATTATTTCATCAGTAGTAATATTATTATATCGAAACGAAAATTACAAATAATATAGTTCAGCTGTAGTGAAAACTATAGTTACGCGTATTTAGCAACAATATCATATTATACTAAATGAAAAATTAACAAGGTGAATTTTAGTTCCAAAACAGGTACTTTACATAAAAATGTTTCACCACATAATTAATTAACATAAATAAAATGTATTTAAAAAATTAAATCTGCTGTAATAGTTTATTTGAATAGAAAATGTATAGTAGGTACGTCCTAATGTTTCCTATAAGTACGATAAAAATAGATAAATTTAAATTCTAGAAAATATATAGGTAGTTTGACATTATATATTTTTATACAAAATACCATTGATTATGAATCAATATAGTATTCATTATCAATGCTAATACAAACATCTACTTATATTATTTACAATATTTTTATAGTTATAGTCACATTTAAAATATGATATGGAACTACCATGTCTGAAATAGCAAATATAAATGCCGGAGTTCCTCAAGGTGGGAGGTTATCTCCATTAGTCTACAATATCTTCGTATCTGACCCAGTGGTCCAACTAAGGGTATATACTAAGGCCCTCCTGACTAAGATTAAGCCCCCCACCAAAAATATTTCTTATTGATTTAGATATAAACCGCCAATGGGTTATTTTAAATTAATAGTTTTATTAGGTGGGCTGTAGCCCTCCCCCAAGAATTTTAACCCTTGTTGTACCTAAACTCAGCTCAACTATGCTGATGATAAAGTGATTATCTCGATTAATGAAGACCACTCTTGGCCTCTTTATATTTGCAAACTCATCTTGGCCTGATGGAAAATTGGTATACTAAATGGAAATTTAAAGTATAAACCAAAGCAAATCAGTACACACTACTTTCATAGTTGGGCAAGCCTCTTGTCCAAATATACTTCTTTAAGGCACCCCTATCTCTTCATCACCCACAATAGAATACCTTGGTCTAACACTTGATCGACGCTTAACTTGGGCTCAACATTTAAGCGAAAAAAGACTATCCCATAACAATCAGTTAAGTATGCTTAAACATTTAGTTAGCAACAGTCACCCCTATGTCCCTATTAATATTAACTCCTCATGTACAAAAGTACAGAACCTTATTAAAAGTTAAAACACATCTAGACATACAGACTTCAGCTATGGAGAGATGCTAGAAAGTCCAATACCTAAATAAGATATACAAGCCTTTCAAAATATGACCTTAAGAAAATTAGTAAATACTAAATGCCCCTCCACCATACATATGAAACCATACTCTATAGTCTATACACATGGATTATTGTAATAACTTAAAAACAATTCACGACGATGCTAATTGTATGATAACCTATAGAAAATGGCATTACCGTCCATCTACTCATTCAAATCCTCTCATCAAGAACTTATCATCCATCATAAGCCCAGGTAGCCCCCCCCCCCAAGGTGACATAAACGGTGCAGAGATTTATTACATTGGAAAAAAAACATAAAATAAAAATACACTATACCAAATCTAATTGAAGTATGAAGCCAAATTATGTAAGTCATGATCTATTTTTTTTTCTTAACCCACATACCTACTCATTATACCCACAATATAGATTGTATATTTTCTCCTAAAAAAAAAAAAACAACATTTTTAAAATGTTATTCATTTATAAAAAAAATCAAACTCAGCCGATCACGTTATTTTTTTACGATATCATAATCTTTAAGTGGGTTACTAGTATGCCAAGTATTATAATAAATTTTAATGATTCATAATTTGTTTAACATTTAAAACATCATAAAAACTAACGTACACACACAGAAAATGGTCTTACGTTTAGATTGAATTAAAATGTGTCAATACATAAGTACCAATTAAAGACAATTAATCAATTAATTTATGATAAGATTGATTATTAGAAAATTATATAGGTATACTATATATGGCAGTATACCTATATTTTTTTAGAAAACATGTGTACTCTTATAATTATATTTATTAAATATAACTGTTGTATATTTTATATTTATTTAGTAATAAACTAATAACTGTAGCTTGGGGAGGAGCGGTGATTGCATTCAGTCACGAAACGTGTTTTGAGTGCAAGCACCGGCCGGTGTCACTTGTTCCCGGATGGGTGACCACCCGGGTTTTTAGTGACAAATCCTTGCCACACATTCACACACGAGTTCCAATCAAACCGTATCCCCGGTTAAGTTTTGTTTTTCCCGATTATTTAAAGAATACCAGGAATTTTCTATTTAAACCTCTCAAAATTACCAACTCAGGCAACTAGATCCAATTTGGATCAAAATCTAATGTATTACTTTTGTTTGCATTTTTTAATAATAATAATAATTTATTGTGAGTAATTTGATACAAATAATATAAAATACAATTTATAGCAAAGTCTATAATATATGGCTATAGACATTCATATACTTAATTATCTAAACATAGGCCTATGTAACCCAGGAATCGTATAAAATGCCCAAATGCTCTACGCTCTACTGTGTCCGTAATATATATATTATATATAGGTAGGTACCTACCTATATGTAATATATATATTATATATAGGTAGGTACCTACCTATACTACACATTATTTCCAGTGAATGGAGCACAGTCGTATATAACTTACAGACATTTACTATAAACAAATCATAAGTTTAGCCGTAAATAGCCATACCTATATAGGTCCAATATTCCTACTACTTATATAGTATAACACGCTATGTACATATTATTATGATGCAAACGTTTCAGACCGTGCTGCAGCAGTACATATATTATTATTATATATACACGTCAGACGGAGATTCAACAAAGTGTTCGAGTTGTGTTGATAATAATGACCTTAGTATAATAATGTTATCAACATCTAGACGGACCGATGTCGCATGTATAATGCATGAACGCTTTTGTGAGGTTCAAGTGCTGCAACTAAACAGTGTGTAGTGCTCGTGTGTGTGTCGTTCCGCGCATTTATGAATAATTAATGCATGTTATATACGTATACCTATACATTATACCTACTCAGTAACACGGTGTAAACACGAGTTGATGGTTTAAAAAAAAAAAAATCGACAATGTGATTTACAAGGAGGCCCATTACCATAAAAAAAAATAGTATATTTTTTCGATAGAAGTCGCTGAACTTTATGGTGCTCGAACGTTTGTTTGCTAGATTCCGTTTATACACTGTCTATAGTCTTTGCGTCCAATATGTGCATTTCATTATTATATATTAGGTACTAACAATTAACATACTTATATAATAATGGTATACCCATCATGAATATAATAGGATTCCCGGTGCCACCACATAATAATATTATAATATGATAGTACTGATTTTAGTGTACATATATGTAGGTATAGGTACTACTGGTTTCAGGCAACCTGTAGTGATATAGGTTGAATCCTTCATTTCTCTTCGGATTTTTTTTTCATTGGTTAGTTAAAAAATATCAATATTATAATACTGTGCTTAAAATTAAATCAATTTATATAATTTATAATTTTCTTCCCAAGCCCAATGGGCCATATCTTGCCGAGGCGGTACCTACCTGTAAAATAAATATAAATATAAATAAATTAAATTAAATCAACACAGCTTTTATAATCATGAATATAAGGTTAAATAAGGTTCACTTCAATGAGGTACCGTTAAGTATACTACTTTGTTATTTATTATTTTCATTATTTTTATTATTTTTTTTTCATCTAACTTCGTGAAATACATTTTATATTGTCTTTTACTTCAGTAGATAGGTTCTTATTATTTTGAACAATATGTCTATATGCATTCGGTAATTCAGGATATATTTACTTGTGTCATGAAATGTCCGTAAGTATCTAAATAATAGAACAAAATTATTAAATAATATTATGTAAGCCACACAAGAATATAATATACGTGACTAGTTTTAGATGTTGCCAAACCAAATAGGGCTTTAAACTGTTTTTATACGTGTTTAAATTGGATCAAAAAAGCAGTGTATTTTGTATTAGTTTAATATAGGTATAGACATATTTAGTCCCATCTTTAAATATTCTAATAAAAAATAAAACTGTTAAATATTTTCTAATATACTGACTTATTGCTATTGTAGCTATTGTAGAGCGTCTGTATGTCATATAACATATACTTTTAATTATATAACTCGTATTATCTTATTATTTTAACTTTTAGGCTTTGTAGTTGTAATAATGTATACCTATACAATAGTTCAAAACAAAATGTACCTATTATTGTACCGAACTACGGCCATTCCAGGTTGTTTGTACGGATAAAAACACGTTAGGTAAGTACAATTATTCTTTTTTTTTATTATTAAAACTATAGTTGTTTACACGTGTTTCATTATAAGCCGTATATAGGTCTCGGCATAACTAGGTAGGTACTAGGTATACATATACCTATATTTGAATGATTATAATGACCGTACAGTTTCGATGGAGGCTTAAACCCTAGTATAAATAATATGCGCACCTGCTGCATATTATATCCAATAGGCAGTAGCTACCAACATTTTAATCGTGTACAATGTACATAGGTATACCTACATCATAATAATTTGCGATTATGCTACACATATAATTGTATACCTACGTAGTATGTACAGTGTAGTGTGTACTATAATATATATTATAAATACATTTACGTACCAGTAAATTCCAAGTTATATGTATAGATACATCTTTATAAAATAAATTTATATGAATAAAAATTATATTGGTAGGTACCTGTAGTAAAATAATTATTAATTATTGCAGTCAGCAGAGAAAGCTAAACTCTATTGAATAAAAGCGTGGATACCTATATCAGAATATGTTAGACTTGAATCAAGTGCAAATAATATTATAGGTACCTACTTTAGGGTACCAGTATATAATTATTATTTATTTAATTATCTGATTATTTGAGAGAATCCCACACTCTGATTTGTTGTATGATTGTGTGCCTTGAACTATGCAACATAACAGACGGAGAAATCGTAGAACAAAAACTGTGGACTTTGATTAATAATTAGATTATGCGTTCTTCGCAAATAAAAATATATTTATATACCTACTATGTTTAAAGTTAAATTAATATAAAAAAAGTGATAAGTGGATGTCTCTCTGCTTTACAGTAGGTTACAAGTGGTGGGTCGCGGTATGATGGATGGTATTAAATTTGAATTAAATGATATCATTGTATACGAAAAACGATTCTGAGGGGCGATAGTTTGTCAGTGTGGATATTTTATATTATATTTATATTGTTATTAGTTATTACTATTATTATTAATACGGTAACCGGTAAGTTGAATTAATATTATAAAATTGCAAACAAAATAACTTAAATCGTTGTTCTTGGTTATTTAATATGTAATTTCATCCAAATTTGGACATAAAATAACTATAAAAAAAGCTGTGTTTTTATATATTTTTTGAGATATTTTGGTTACAAAATAACTTATTTATAAGAACGGCGTGGATCCTTGTTCATTGTTGTAAGTTTTCAATCCTTAGCTATAAAAGTTGAAGATTTTATAGATTTTTAAATACAAAATAATTTTAAAATTTTAAAATTAATAAATGTTGTAAATGCGAACTTAAAATGTTTATAAAAAACAAATTGTGCCTATCTAGTTTATTATTTAAAAAAAATTGAAATTTTAAATTGTCCGTAAACAGCTCAAAATAAATCTAAGTGTTTTGAAAATTTTATCGAGTTTAGAAATTGATAAAATCAACATAAGATATAAAACTCAAGTGTCTATCACGGTTATTCGTTTTTGAATTACAACAAAATAAGAAAATCGCTACATGAGAAATCGGTTGAATATCCAATGTTGTTAAAACCTAAACTTCAAACGCTCATAAAAATTGAATTTGACTTTCTTATAGATATTTTTTTTTATAAAGGTAGATAACCTTAACAGGAATCTTGTTAATAACTATATAAGTGAATAACTATATTAGCTTATGATACTTAGATAATTATTAAATCAATATCCTAGTATCTATTTATACTTACCTGTTAATGTTTGTTTTTTTTTTTAACATTATTTTCAAATAATTAAATCGTTTCAGTGCAATAACTATTTGCTTTATACATTTTAAGCATAGACAATTATTTATTAAACTATAGGTTCCTTTAATTATATTGTACACTATATATTACGTGTAGGTGTAGCCATAAAGATATATTGGTATACACTATTCTCATGAAAAATTACATGCCCGTGGATTTACTCTTTCTTAAAATTCATTAAATGTAAACTGCACAGATTTTTTCCATTATTTGGGTTGTTTTAACTAAGTATAAAATACAAGTCAAAAGTTAATTGTTTTAATATCCAATCATAATAACTAATTTATTTTCTGTAACCAATGGTAACAGTATATATAAAACAGCAACAAAAATTATAGTTTTTCGCGATTCAACCATCATATTCAACATTTATGTGTTAAAACACTTTAAAAAGTAAAAATTAAGTTATAAAAGTAGCCTATGATAGGACTCTACGGATCTTGCTGAATCTATTGACGAACATTTTATAAATATGGGTTAAAAACTGTGAATTTTCATAAACAACATCCGTTTTAGGTCTTTGATTTTAATACATTTTATACTTTATAGGTTCCTATAGTATAGAATTATTTCACTTCGCCCAAATTAATTTACTAAACTAATTTATTTTTGTTTCGTTTTTCGTTTTGATTCAGTTGAAATATACCTAAAGTACACAAACAATTACAATATAGGTACAATGATAATATAAGTCACAAATAGTAACCGATACTAAACTATAGTAAGTATATAAAATAAAAGTAAAATATTATGGTACATCATTATTATAAAAGTATACTTAATATGAAGCGATATATACTATTGAAATAATGAATGTGTTTCGAACAATTTATACTACATATTATGTAATTATGACTTGCCGAAACCTAAAATTTCGACGTCGAAACCAAATAAGAATAAAACTTATGTAGGCACTGTTTTGGCTTCTATATAAAATATTAATAATTAGGTAAATTGAAATACCCGGCAAAGAAGACTTTTATAAACGAACAAGGGTAATCCAATTTAATAGGATTAAAATAGCCTATATATTGTAGGTACCTATGTTCCTACTCTTTTATATTTACTAGTTAACGATCATGTACATAATATAGTTAATAGCTAATCTATTATCTATAGTAGTAATGTGAGAATTTAACTTGAAGAACTCTTTATTATAGCAGAGGGAAAAATGATATAAGAGAAGAGCTTATCACGAGTGACATGATATATAAAAGTGCATTATGAGCAAGAAAAAAAATATAATATCATTACAAATTCTAAAGAACAAAGTCAATTAGGTGGGATATATAGGGATATATTTATATAGAGTGTGCACAACAAAATATAGAAGGGTATAGTTTTCACTCTTGGCAACAGAGTATGTAGTTTCACTCCTGATTATGAGGTTCCAGTATATATGTTATACAAATTATTGTTTAATATAATCATATAGCTTATTATATTTATAGTGACGTCGACAAAACGCATAAATACATAAAAAAATATTAATTAGGTAATTGAAGTTTTGAATAATCATAATTATGAAACCTTACATAAATGTATTTATTTTCATTCAATTTTGTTAAAATGTATTAATTTTTTATAAATACCATCTGTAGATGCACGTATTTAACTATATTATACAAGTCTACATGACGCAAGACATGTTATGTCCATCTCATCGTACCTATTGAATTCTATAGCCAACAATAAAAGTTAAAACTTGGCACTTGCAACATACCAATATACAAATACACCGAATCATCAATGATGAAATGCTCATCGTAAATACGCGCAGGGGCTAGTGATGTAGTAAGTTATATATGTATCTAAAGCCTAAACCAAACGTATATGAATTATAAAGTAATATAAATCAAAACCGTGTTTCAAAAAAAAATAAAAATGTCTCGACGAGGATGTATAGAATATGAACCCGGAAATTATTTCATTCCGGACATCCTTTTATATTTCAGCTCGACGCTGCAGAAAAGGTATTGATTTTTTCTTGCGCAGCTTGCGTACACGATTTTCATAAACCAGAAAAATCAAAGCGGGGCGACGTAAAAAGCATTTAATAACACGAGTGCGTTTGTAGGGGGAAAAGGGTCCCGCACACGAAAACTGGCATTTATGAACGTTGAGATAAAACCTGCGGAGGGGAGAATAGAAAAAAAGTTTTATATTATATACGCTGTGTTATATATATATACAGTCATATACTTGATACAATATAATAAAAGAGGGCTGTATATTATATCACGTCGTTTGTTACGGTCTACCGGTAACGATGTGAAAATATGTTTGGTTTCTTGAGGGCGGATGATGTACCTATACCTAATTATAAGTACTATCGTAGTATCGTAAGTAGCTGCTGGTGTACAACAAACGGGTACGATTTTCAATCAATCAATTGCACAGTAAATGTAAAATAAAAATGTGGTACCTAGTTTATAATATAGTTTATACTTTATAGTATTATTAGTATACAATATACAATATATTATATTATGTATAAACAACCTATAAGTATAAAAAATATGCATATTATGTTGTATAATAAATATATGATATTAATAACTAATAAGTATTGGTATTGTAATGGAGTTGGATAACCTGTTATATATAGGTAATTCAGTAAGGGTTTTCAGAGCCCTTTGAATTATAGTTTAACCGTAGCTCGAGAGCTTCAGAAAATATAGATTAAATACTAAGTTCCAGTTGATATGTTTTATTATTACACAGTTCTTAATTAAATATTAAATATAATATTATAACGAAAGACTTACGAGTGTTATAACTTATAGGTGGACTTATCACTTATACTTTATAGTCATCCGGAGACAGGAATTACTTAGTGTGCGGGCTGCTGTTATTGTCCCCTCACGTACTAATATATCTTATTAGTCCGTACAGGTTGTGCCGGAACTTTCGAACTTACATTATATGTGACTTATATATACCGATGATAACAGCTGATGTATATATAAATAGGTATGTGTACCCGAACATTGTGTGAACATTTCCGCACCACCTTTGCAAAAACGACAACATTGGAATAATGAAGTCTGTTTAAATGCATAAGGTATTACACATGGCGGGTTTTTTTTATTATGGTAACCTCGTTAAGCGTTAAGGCCTAATCCACAAGTACAAATAAAGCGTCAATTTTATCCACACTTTTACCACAAAGTAATTTACTGTTAATGATAAATGGTGGATACGTTTTGGTTTTTAATGTATTTATATAAGAATTGTATGCAAATTAAAATTATATAATTGTACTCTACAGTGCTCGAATTGAGGGGGGGGGTGCGTAGGGGGACGTTTTTTAAAATTAATTTACGGTACAAGCTAATGCCCAAAATAATTTTTATTAACATTTTGTGTGGATCTAAATTGTTGTCAAAGATAAACCTAATGAATACCTAATGAATTTTTTAATATAAAATTATTTTTCACCCTATCTATGGTTTTGACTAGATCCACTATTTGTGTAATAATATTTTCACAATTCGTGTCCCTTCTGTAGGTCATAAAAGAAAAAATACTTTAGCTGCTAGTTTTGCATAATTTCCCGTGCATATGTGTGCCCAAAACATTTCCAAAAAAGTTTCAATGTACATTCGTTTAAGTTTGGGATTTATTGATTTACTATGTAGACATTTTAACTGTCATTATATCTACTGTAAAATATGGTTCATCAATTCATTCGTAACTTATTCGAATTCATAGTTTATATTGTTTATAGTTTTATAATAAACTTATTTATTTTTTAACAAAAAAGACATTGTCATGACCCATTTTTATAGATTACGCGACCCAAGATTGGGTAGCGACCTACTGGTATAGACTTCCTTATACCTTGCTCATTTTTTTTAATATGGTTTGTTTATAATTTATCACGTTTGTTATTTGCCTAGTTTAGTAGTTCGCAGATATTATGGACCTACAATAAACTATTGTATTATAAAATATCTGCAAAAAAAAATAAGCTATAAATTATGAATTATGAAGGTGTCAGGTGACACGAGTCGAGCAAATATTGTTACAAAAACAGTGAATCGCGAGTCAAAAAGGTTGAACACTAGTCAAAACCATATAGATAGGTTGAAAAATATTTTTATATTCAAAAATGTAAAATTCATTAGGTTTATCTTTGACAACAATTAGATCCATTCCAAATTTTAATAAAAATTATTTTTGGCATTTGTTTGTAAATATCTGTGGACTAGTATTCACAATTAACATATAGGTATATATGTGTCTGAAGCCCAAATTATAATTATTAAGATATTACCACTGATATTTTTTATTTCCTACCGAAATACGTAGGTATTATTTCTATCAATATATTTTTCGAAAAATAAGGTGAATATAAAATATAAATCCATATTCACTTACATGTTACATAAGCACATATTACCTATAGTTAAATATGTTATATTTGGAAATTTGGAATAGAATAAAGTTAAAACTCTGTAAGTAAGGCTAAATGTAGTATTGAAAAATTAGGAATTGGTTTGGAGGGTGTGGGGGACGAGCCTGCGTTGGAAGCAGTTTATCAATTCGAGCACTGATAATAGATACTTGTGTGTTTTGAAGAAGGACCGTCGCGGTTATCTATAATTAGAAAAATAATGAATGTAGGTAATGATGGTAAAATTGGCAAAAGTCTGTCCATGATGATTGGATTGAACATTATATGGAATTCGATGATGCAGCTTGAGTTTTTTTTTACATAGCGAATTTGTGGATTTAATTTTAAATCAATAGAAAATACTATAATAAGACTTTATTTATTTAAATTATATTAAACACAAGCACTGGTGAAATATTATTCAAAATAATTTATTTTAATAGGTTCTGGTTATTTTTTCTGCCAACACTCATAAATTTATATGTTACACGGGTTTATATTATTTGGAACTTCATTTTTTTTAATACTCGGTACTAATATATGCATATTGGTGAAAAATGTAACAGTAACAATAAACCAACGTTAGAATAGTGGCAATAAATATATAAACAATTCAAGTAATTTTAAATAAATTAAATTGACACTTAATTTGCACTTAAACTCTTGTAAAGGGGCGGCCTGTACAAATATGTATATTATAAGTTATAAGTTAACACAATATAGTGTTCGAAAGTTATAGGAGCTAAAAAAGGAAAATATGCATAAAAAAATGTCAAATATGCAAAATAGTTTGATAAAAATGTTAAAAAAAAGCCATTTTCTGTTGTTATTAAATTGTTTCAAAATAAATGTATAATTTAAAAAAATAAATGTTTAATACCTATTTAAAATATGGCGAAAAACTAAATGGCGTTTTGACATTTTATTGAACTGAAAAAATAGTTAAAAAAATATATTCGAAAAGATAGTAGGTACATGTATCGCACCGTTTTCATTAAAACTTAAGTGAATAGTCGATTGCGGTGATAACAATAAATACCTACCCACATTAATATGGGATATATAGTATTATATATATTCAAAATTATCATATTAATATATACACAGCTTAGAAAAGAAAAAGATCAATTCATTTTTTTTTAAATATATTAAAATGCATTTTGAAGATCAAGAAATATATGCGCTTTTCTTATATAATTGACGAAATTTGCGAAATATGCATTTTTAGTATTCAATTTTTAAACTGACCATTGTATAACTTTTATTTTTTTTAGCTCATTAGTGTTCTATAAATCGGGAGCATAATATAGAATAATTTACAACTCTTACAGTCTTACAACTTCCAAGCCCTAATTATAACATTTAAAAATTAAAATACTATTCTCGTCACAAACTATTTTCATTTATAAATGTATTATTATGAAATATTTTTAAATCATTATTATGCATTATTATTAATTTCATTCCCATTGAGAACTACTAACAATGAGTGAAAAATTAAAAATTAAAATTCTTACTCATTAATTTTCTAATCATAACCAGCGAGATGGAAGAGAGCATTAAAATAAGGACTTCCGTACGACCTTTTCATTTTTTCGGTATAAACGACATTGCTGGAAGTTCTTGCGAATTACTTCGACAACTTCCGTATACGCCTGCAGTAGTTAGTGCAGTGTTAAATGTTGATTGTTTTAAGTAGAGGAAAAACAATTAAATTAATTCATAACTTTACTTTTAAGTTTAAATACACTCAATATTAAATCTAAAATTCAAAAAAATCAAAATAATAAAACTAATTGGATACTTTTAAAACAATTCACTGTTGAAAATATTACGGTACCTATACGTTGAATTTTCATTACTGCCATAGCCCCCCAAACATTTCCTACATTTTGTTTTAAGCTTATTAAATATTATCAAAGTAAGGCTTTCCCCCCCAAAATCCCAAACGATATTTGCGCCTATGTAACCCATGTCCACCATAATATACTCACGTTAAAACATATCATTCGCCACTGCCGAAACTACAGGGACATCAGAGTCATCCTAGCCTTGCAGACATCTAAGAAGAAAAGGCTCCGTCGGCCCAGATCCAGATTCAAATCTGCAGTAATTAAATTATAAAAATCATCAAAACTGTACAATACAATTTAATACCAACTTATTAATACACATTTGTTTTATATATAACTTACTATCCCCCTCCTATGTTTTTTTTCTATTATTATAAAATATTATATTATATACTTTTTCCATGTATATATGATATTTAAATGTCAAAAAGCCAATTATCATTGTTGTTCTGACCTATATATTGAGTATTGTGTAATACCTGTATATTACATATATTATATGACTCAGTATAAATTCTGAGTAAGATTAAAACAAAGAATATAATAATATATTAAAATGCAAATTTATCAATTTATGTATATACATATACATTATACATGATAATATATAACATCCTACAAACTATAATACTGCAGTATAATCCCGTTTTAAACGAATTATTTATCAATAATAAATCATCATTGAACCATCATTAAACAACAATAATTTTATTATCATACCTATAATGTATTATATGATGTCATGATGATGACGTGACAACAAACAGACAAAAATAGGTTATTTTTATTAAATAATTTAATTTATAAAAATATAAATATTCAACTATATTTTCCACAATATGCTGTAGCTAGTTTTCACAATCAAAATACTGTAAAGTAGGTAGTTATACTTACCTAAATATAGTACCTATAGGTACATAGATTATAGATATTTTGGTATTTATTATATTATGCCCATTTTATTATAGTTATAACTTATAACCTATAAGTATTTAAAGTTTATATGAGCGGACTAGCGGGTTTTTTTGTTGGGTATAGTTATAGTACCTACCTAACATAACGTTACCAAAGTAAAGCGTCATATAATATAACTCTGTAACAACGTTACTACGCTTTACGTAAATTCGTTAGAATTGTTTCCGTGAATAATGAGTAATCCGCTGATTTAAAATTAAATATTTTATTTTTTTCTGTTTTATTTTTTAATTTTTGATCACTATATTACACCGAATAAATATATTAAATAACGGGTTGAACAAAGTTTGAATCATAACATAAGAATTGGTATTTTTACGGGGAAAGAAGGGCACTGGTTCAGTTATATAGTAAATATATATGTATAGGTACAATATTATATACAGCTATACAGATACATATGGATAAATACCATAAAAAATATATAAATAAAATAAAATAAAGGTAGGGGACGGACATCTGTCCATTTCCTTCAATAATTACGGCACTGGAAATGTCCATTTCCTATTTACTGTGTGCGTAATGCCGTAGAAATCCGGTAGAGCACGCACCTTGTACATGCAAGTACGTATGTGACGGATTATGCGCCGCAGCTGCATTGGCCGACAGACCAACGGCGGTGCGTCTGTTCGCGTCGTCGCACCAAACGGGCAGTCTTGGATCACGCCCAGCGTGACGCCCAGTTCTCGATCAGGTTGATCGTCCTGTATTTTTATTTATTCACTTCCCCCAACTACCACACGAAAACCATTTCACTAGCAAATAGCATTACATAATATAGTAGTATAGTGCAGGGGTCTCCAAACTAAGGCTCGCGCGCGGGCCGGATCCAGGCCACCAAGGTTTTTGCACCGACCCTTCAAGCTAATTAATGTTTTAAAAATAGTGTACTTAATATTATATTATTCTCATTGAGTTTTCATTGTTTTTAATTTATTGAATTAATTAATTATTTTTTCTTTTGATGTTATTCATATAAGAGCTTATAATATAGTCATACATAAAAATGTTGGCCCGCGTTTCCAAAGCGTATCTCAAATTTGGTTAAAAAAAAAGTTTGAGACCCCTGACTATACCATAGTGTATACCAATAATAACTATGATCCTATATAAAATAATAAAAATGTTTATTTTAGGTACCAATTATTTATAATTGTAATAAATAGGTGGTTGATGCGTATAAAATTATTAAGGCACTATTTAGACACTATATACAACCAAGCAATAGTTATAAAATACAATGAATACAAACAATTTGAAGTATCTTAATATTATTTTTATCATTTCAATGCCTGACGGTAACTTTACAAAGATATAGGTATAATGTATATAATTATATATTATATTACCTATATTAATGATAAAAACCTACAACAGCTTTACTGCAGGCGTAGGTATACCTATTTATAATTTCAAAATGTTCATATTATAGGTATAGTTCCTACCAGATACAGTAAATTATAGGTATAGGCAGGTATATTTTACAAAATAACGTGGCAATTAATTTATGATAAGAGTTATGAATTATGATGCTGCTACAGAATTTGTACAAAAATAAACATTTAAACTTATTCCAGATTATGAATAATAAAAGTGTAGGTATTGTCATTAAAAACATGTAATAGAAAACTTAAGAAATCCCTATGGTAAAAAATGTATGTTTTTTTTTTTGCTAATATGGTGAGATAAATTCTCTATATTCATACAAATAAGACAAAGAATTTGACTCCCCTTATTGTCATTAACAGGCCGCTGTCGGGCATGGTATGGGCTAGTTTTGGGCCTATTCATATATATAGTATATACCTGCTTAATAGGTAATATATTTAGGTATCCCTCTACATAATATGTATTAATTATTTAGGCATTGTTATCTCTTAAAAAAATGGGTTAGGTATATTTATGCCTATGATATATGGTAACCTAATTTTTTTTTGTCCGAGTTAATCGGTGGTAAATGATGGTATATAACCTATATGATATACTAATTACTAACTAGTAAGTATATATAAAGTTATGCGTAAGAATGTAATTGTTAATGATGGGTTTTTTTCTGTTTTATTATGGGCCCGTCAAAAATGTTGCCCACCCCCTCTCAAAAACTGAAATAACGTAACTATGGTACCTACTTATAATTTATTTCTGAACAGTTCGTATATTATTTGATGGGTATATAAGTAGGACCTTAGGAGATACCTATGTTACAATCGTAATATATACCTATGTACGCGTATAATATTAGGTATATATAGGTTAACACAATTCAGGTCGAGTGTCGACCATATTTAAGTAGGTATGTACTAACCTGTTGTATTTTTTTTGAGAACAAAGAGAAAGCTTGGCGGCGGGATTACATCTACACAATAATCGACATTCAATCCCACCGACATTGGGTGGTCCAAAAATTAAGCACGCGTGCATTCACTCACGTCACACCCTCACCCTGTGCCACACACCGACACACGGTCGTTTCCGTACGAGTTTTCGACTCCGCGTTTGCAGTTCGTCTATAGTGTCGGCGGGGGGTGACCTTCTCGGCAACCGGCTTGATTGATCCACATTAGTGAGTTTTATACCAAAGGGCCCAATACACGATCAATTTTATTCTATCAATGTAACATTGTTCACCGTGTATTGATGGTATAGAACAGGGATGGGTAACCATTTTTGACTGGTCCGTGCTATACATTTAAAATTATTTTGATACTTCATATTAATATTATGTTATTTATAAGGGCAATAGCTAACACACCTAGGTAGCAATTTTTTTTATTTTATTTTGCTTTCTATGTTCTTTGGCCCCTCTAGTAGCATTGAATTGCCCATCCCTGTTATAAAACATAGAAGGTGTGTTATAGGTCTATTGAAAATATCAAAACTAAATTAATATGATTTATAAATAAATAGTATTATTGACGCAATAAAATTGATTGTGTTAAGTTTGCTCTACATGAATTGATCACAATTTCCCTTTTTATACGGTGTAATACTGTAATGAGTGTGCGCAATGCGTAGGTACTGCGCAAGGCTCAATTGCCGCTAAACATTTAGCTATGTGTGCACTGTGCACTGCGGAATAAATAATAATAAATTAGTAAATAATAAGTGTTAAAGTGTATATAGTCTGTCTCACTCACTCTCTCTTGCACGGTTCGCCACGACGTTGCCGGATCGCATGCCGTTTCCGGCGATCGATGTGACGTTGTCGGCTCTCGGGATTACCGTTGGCGACACTGTAACGAGTTGGTGTCCGGAAGTAAAGTTGTGCACTTTCCATTCGTACGCACTGCAGAGCCTCGTGGCTGCACCACGGTCTGTTATCGCTCAATACTCATCAGTTATCACTCGCCGCTGCTTAGTGCTTAGACTGCTTAAAGTAATAGTTATTAGTTAAATAGTAATCGTTTGCTTACTACATAATACGGCGTGACGTTTCGTTTTGATTTGTTTTATATTTTTGTAAATCGCAACAAAAACTCACAATGGTCAAGTCTGGAAAAAGAAAGTTTGTAAAAAAGGAAAAGGCCAAAGTCCATTTGAAAGTAGCTCATAAGACACTGCTGCCCAAAGGACAAAATGTGACGGATACAAATTTTAAAGTACGCAAGATCGTGCTGCATGGCCAACTCAAAGAACGTGGTGATCACGAAATACTTTCAAAGGGAAATTTAAACATCAAGGTATGTACTTAAATTTATACAACTTAAATCATAATTACACTTATGCTCTACATTTTTGAAGGAATTGCTGTCGAGATTAAATCATCATAACATGTGGCAAAGGCAGTCTGGACTCGAAGGTCTTATAGACTTAGTTGCTTCTTATCCTCCACAAACCATGGCCGTTCATTTGTCGTCGTTCTTAGAAGCAGCTTCACGTTTGACACTAGATGGTGAGGCGGACATTCGCCAATTGGCTGTTAAGTTATTATCGTCAATATTAACGGCTGTAGAAGAAAAGCAGATTGCTCCTTCTTTTGAAATTGTCATTAGATATTTAGCTTGTGCAATGAGTCACATTAATTCTGCTGTAAGAGAGACGTCTCTTAATGTGTTGGACGTTCTTATAACTAAACATCCTAAACTTACAGCTGGTCATTGTCAGGTATTACATACATTTACTATTTTAATCATATACTCCAAACTGACTAGACCAAATGTTTCTTTTGTATAATTTAGACTGTAGTATTGCCAGGTTTTTTAGATTTAATATCTTCAAAACTAAGTGATACAACTTCTCGGAAACTCACAGTGCAAATCAATGAACATACGACTACAAGTGTTTGGCGATTAAAAGTATTAAATAGCTTACGTTCATTGTTGAGTGCAATTGTCAAAAACACTTCATTAGGATCAGAAAGTAACTATGCACATCTTTAAATTGTCAATACATCAAAGATTTAATACAGCAATTCCTAACCGATTTGACATGGTACATAAATTTGTCAGATGTGCCATGTAATTGTTGTCTTATTATTTGTCTAAAATATATTTCATATTATTTTACATTAAGAGGATGTCAGCTTACCATTTGTTTTCTCTCTGACCCACATATAACATAACAGATTTATGCTCGGATTTATGTTGAGCAGAACCAACTCTGTAGTGTTAATTTTAATATTAGAGTGAATTCTCCCATTATCAAATTTTAAGCTACATTAAGCTATTTTAAGCACATTAAATGTGTCCCTACATTGGCTATTTTATGATATTTTAAGTTTTATACAATTTATAAGCATTTTTAAATTGTAATAATTTACACATTAACAACTTACATAGTTACATACAAATTAAAATATAATTAAATAGCCAAAGTAAGGACATAGGTAATGTTCTTAACTTGAAGTTTGATAATAAATTAATTCACTCTAATATTAAAGGTATTAATGCAGAGTTGGTTCAACCAACTATTCTATTCAATGGCCACAGAAAAAAACAAATAGTGTCCTGATAAGTTCTTAAATAAAATATATACAGAAGTCTCCGCTTATTGAAATGTATATTTATTTTCGTAATATTTGTGCCATGAAAATCTATAAAAAAAAACAAGTATGGCTTCAAGTAAGAAAGGTTGAGAATTCCTGCTAATAATTGGTACATTTTTATATTTATTTATGGTAGATTCAAAAACTTTTAGACTAAAAGCTATACTTATTTGATAAATTATTTTATATATATATTTGTTGTGTAGTAAAATATTAAACTATCAATGTAATTCTCATAAATAATGTATTATATTATTGTAGAAAGTATGGCGAAGAAAATATCTTAAAAAAAAACAATGATTCATGTTTATAAAATTGAAAATATTTTACTATAAAACTAAGTTTTAGATCTAAATTTAATAAATGTAATTTTTGATTAATACATTTTTTAGATTCTTCAGATCTAAATAGAACAGTGAATTGGAAAGATTCTTGTCGTTTACATGTTCCATTGTACAATTCCATTAGTTTGAAAACTGGACCTTTGGATTTTAACATTTTTCAAAAGGCCGAAAAGAATTCTTCAACAACAGAAATACAAGTTAGAAAATTAAATTGTTTTATTATATATTCAAAATGAATCAAAAAGTTTTAAATATTATTGAGCTAATAACTAAGTACCTATTTATCTTATAGTTATTGTTATTCAATATGTTTAGCAGACAAAAAATTTTTGTTGCAATACATTTTTTACTTTATAATTATATTTAAAAGCTGTATTGATACATATTTTTCAATTTTAGAATTATACAGCATCATTGATGCCTCTTTTGATTGATACTTTCATTGAAGTGGCTCCCAGCAAACGAGAAAATAAAAACAGTTCGGAAATTTCATTACAAACAGCATCAATATTAAAATGCATATTGGATATTATTCTTTTGTTATGGAAAATTTTTCAAAATTCTGATAATCCATCAGAAATGGTATGTATTATATCTTATAAAAAATTAAATCCCTTTGACATTAATTTTTAAAATTGTGTTAAAGTTTGTAACGATTTACAATTATTATTGTTGTTTAACATCCTTAAAATTAATTTTAAAGTTTTTTATGGTTTAATTTTTAGATATATCTTAAATCTTGGTTCTGCAACTTTTACAGTTCCATTAATATTCTGATAAGAAATAGGTATCAAATCATTATATTCAAATAAAATATAGTAATTTATTATTTAATTATTATAATTATTATAATTTATTTTTTTACCACAGTTATCAAATTTTTTTTATATACATACCATTAAAACATTCCAGAATGAATAAGTTACAGAAGTGTTAACAAATGTTCAGACTGTTCTTTATGCAACCCGCACTTTTTTTTTTTTTATCGAACAAAAATTAATTTACAATCTGTATTTACATGTAGTACAATGAGTATGATGGGACGAGGGTTGATTAGAGGGAGGGGGAAGTCACCCAATGGTGGCACCCCACAGCAACCTACCCTAAAGGTTAAATTTGAGTCAAGATTGAGTTTGAACAGTTTAAGAATAAAAATTAAGTTTTACCCAAATATTCTCTAATATTCATAATAATAATAATAATAATAATCGTTTTTACTACGAAAAAAACTCCATTTACAAATAATAACATTTACAATGGTCAATATCAATATAAAATAATTTTATATAATTTTATAATTTATATTTAAGTAATAACTATCATATTATGTAATAAATGATATTATATTTAAAACTATGGACTTAATATGTTTAAGAAGTGTAATTACTATATTATTTGATGTGAAGTATATTTTGTTTCAATTTGATTAAAATTAGTAGTTTAAAAAAACCTAAAATTATACAGGTTGTTCGTCATAAGTATGAATTATTTCGACATAATACAAAGTTTTATGATGTAAAATACTAAAGAGGTAAATCTATCATAAAAAGTTGAAATCTTCATGGGAAGATTAAAATCTAACTGAAACATCTAGTATTCTAGCCATACTCAATTTTGATTTAATCATATTTCAAACAGATCATGGAGGATTTGTAGAATCCCACAAAAATTGATAACTGTAAGATGCAGGAAAAAGTGACTGTGGTATTTTCAGTTAAATTATGACCCTTATCTTTGCTGAGCGTAACTTGTACTTCTTTTGAGGTGGCCTGTAAGATCTTCACAACTCCTATGAACAAGCTGTGAAATGGCTTAACAACTAAAAAGCTCCCATCCATCCATTTATGACATTTATTTCTGATTGTTATCAATTGGAACTTAAAAATGACCTACGATGCTTTGCCCTTCTGCATTTTTTTTTGTTGTGGCAAATCCTGTATAATATAATATATCCTACATAATATTATATATTATTAATATCATCATATTATGAGGCTGTATAGGTGTGTCTCGGTTTGAGTGGCTATATCTCAGTTTTAGTATATCTCAGTTCACTGACAAATCGACATAAGTGGTACCTAGCTTTGTGAAATAATTAGATGTAAATGGGCGAGCGAATGTCACTGATTGGATTTAGCACTTGTTATATTTTTTAATATGGAAGATACTTTCTAAACTTTTCTGATATCTCTAAAAACAATCTTTGAGGTTTTCATCAAATTCAATTGAGTAATTTCTGAGTATATAGGCTATATACATACATTTGGTTTTAAGATATAGTTTCTTTATTCTAGACCATAAGCCCTGCAACTTGATGCATGCTTGTACCTGATCTGCCAGAGTTACCAATAGCAACCATTTATAAACATAAAAAGTTTCAATTTTGTCTGTAGAGGACCACTATTCCAAATTTCAAGTTTTGTAGTTTTTGAGATGTAGCGATGAGGGAGTGAGTGTGTGGTATTTGGTTTAAATGTAAATTATGTATAAGACTTTATTTCATACATGTGTGCTTACTGTTTATATATTTGTAATTATTATTATTGTTATTGTGAATAAAAACATCCATTTAAATATACATATGCTTGTGTTATAAAAATTTATGTAATATTACATTTTCAGATGGCTTGGTTTAGCATTAATTATGGTCCTAAGATTTGTCAAACATTTATATCAAATGGTTTCCCCTATATTACACTCAACAGTGGTGGCCGTACTTCAGATAAAGTCAAAAAACACAAAACTGACACAGATGTAGTTTTGGATTTATTTGGAGACAGTATGGTACAATCTGACACAAAGTGTTCCAAACAAAATATAGACCTGTGTCTTGTATATTTTTTACTCAGTAAATATAAAATATTACCGGTATCAGTCAAAATCATATCTTTATATATTAACAGTAAGCATAATATTATAATTTTAAAGATTTTCAAATTTTTTAATTTTAATAATTATTTATATTTTCAGATTCATTAAATTCATACAAGTCAATTGATCATCAATCTTTTGTTGTGCTAATGCATTGTCTAGAAACTGTATCTGACAACAATGATTTGATTAAATCTAAGGACTCCTTTGACTTGAATTCTGTCATAGAAAAATTAGTTATTATTCACAATGAAATGGTAACAAATGACGGTCGTCATCGTCATGAGAAAACCAAGTTAGTGTTTAATTACTTGTGTTCAATCGCATCAAAAACACATTTAAAAATAGCTGAAGAGTAAGTTATGACTAATAATGTTTTTATATGTATCTAGTTTCCCAGTGTCGGCCTGGCCAGGGCCTCGAACGCGGCCGAGGCCCTGAGCTTTTTTTTTTTTTTTTTTTTTTTTAGTTTATAATTAGTGGCCAGGACCACCACCCTAACGTAGAGTAGTCAACAAAGCGTCAAATATACGGTACAATTAAATGTACGACGATGGACGAGTGAGTGTCGATCACTAGGGCCCACAGGCTGCAGGCCCCAGCCTAAGTCTTAACTAAAAATATTGTTTTTCCATATTAGATTTGGATAAAAATTTTTACAATCAATATGACCACCCCAATTTTTATTCACAAAAATAAT
>WHPZ01563331.1:0-17710 GCA_016617965.1 Macrosiphum rosae
AATAAATTAAATTTGTTTCCAAACTTGGGTGTAACATTTGCCCTAAAATCTATAATTTGTGAAAAATGCCCCACATTGTATAAAAAGTACAAAAAATGCCCTAAAAATGTTGAAAAATGACGTTAAAAAACAAAAAAATGCATTTATAGCTAAAAATGCAAAAAAATGCAAAATAAAATTAGAATATTCTACATCAAGGGAGCATGAAACAAATTTTTAGCTAGGATAGCATTGTACAAAATAAAAGGAAAAAAAATGCAAGTCATCAACATCCTAACTCTACCCATAACATTTAGAAAATAGCCATCTATGCTGCACATGAAGTTATATATTGGGACCACCTATGGGTTATATAGTTTATATATTCAAATAAATAAATGATGACTATTTTATTTGATTTATAAATTAATGAAATCACAATTTGTTTTAAAATAGGACAAAGTAATTAAATTGATAATTATTTATTTATTTATGTATAATAAACCTTTTATGTAAGCAATACAGTTTTACATTTTTTAAGTATTTTACAGTAAGAACTAAAATTAAAACAATAATAATGAAAATATAGATACAAAATAATAATAACTTGACAATGATAAATGTTAATAGTAACAAAGAACACTAAATGTCTAAATCACTCAATATAAATATGAGATATAAAAACTAGATTTAAAACAGAAATACTCGATATAAAAAAAATAAAAATAAAAATTGTATAATTATGTGTAATAGTTAAAATATAAAAAAAAATTTAATATATGAATCCAAATATTAAAAATAGGAAACCAGAAACTTTTTAACACATTAGAGGCCCTTCATGTTCACTTTTCATATCTGACTAATGATAAAAAATTAATCAATATCAAAATAAGTTGGGTGTTCAAAAAAAGTCGATTACAAGGTTAAGCAACAATAGGTGTAATTTCTGTTACAGAAATTGTGAAGCTATAATATTCAGTTATAAAACAATAGTAGATACATTAATAAATGAGATTAAAAATGAAATCTGATAAAGATACAAATGGAGCTATTGGTAAATATTTTGATAAATGCATTTCATGTTTTAATATATTATAGATTATAATATAGATACCTGTTGTTAATTTGAAGTTAATGTGTAGGACATCTACTATTCATTATTATTTTTCAGGAATTTTAACATGAGAAAAGGGCAATTCATTCATTGTATATTTGTTTCTTTTGCATACATTTTTAACAATAATTATTATTTTAACAAGAAAATTGCAAGAAAAATCTTAAAGAAATAATTTTTTAGTTATTGAGTACCGAAGGTAATATTGATATTATAGAGGTGGTGTGCTATTAGGACGGCTTATTGAGCAAAGAAACATTTAAGCCAACCCTAAAATTCAATCATATTTCAGTATCAAAATTATATGGAGTTAATACAGGTTGTAGTGGTGCTAGATTATAGGGAATTAAAGTTGGTCGAATATCTGGGTCTCATCCTCTGCTAATTTCGAAACAATCATTAAAACTTTTACCTTGGCCTCAATTATACTTATTTCTGGAAATTTTTTGATTATTTCCGCAACTTTTTTAAAAAAAAAATCCACATCATTGTGTCTCTTTTCTTGTTGACTAAGAATATTAGCGTCTCTTTCTTTCAACCGTTTAGCTAATACCACTAATATATTATCTGTATTCGGCTGTACTCTCTTACCGATACATGATTTACTTGTACCGTCCACACTAGTTTCAGAATTTGGGTCAATATCTTCAATTTCATCTACTTTATCTTCAGCATGAATTTCATCAACCAATGGGCTGAATGGTGAAAATACAAATTTACTAAAATAAAAATTTTATTGAGTTAATTAAAACACATTTTGGATTTAAGTATATAAATAAAGTATATTAAAAATGTATTATTTCATTATAATATTATGTTGTAAGTATAATTTAAAATAATGTACCCACCTTCGTTCAAAGTTGACTGTATCCAGGTAGTGTTCCGCATTTTGCGCTGAAGGACAAGGTTTTTTTATTGCACTTTCAGATCCTGTCATAAAATAATAAGAACTCATCAGAATATATTATCTTTTGAACATCCAGAATAATCAAAGTAGAAATGGAACATTGAAGGATTAATATTAAAACAATTTATGTTATTTGGATACCTAGTTTTTTTTTACTTTTCATGTATGTGTCTCTTATATTTCTACAACTTTTTTTACAATCATTCACTAAATTATAGTCAATAATAAGTTAAATTAATATACCACGAAAGTACAAAAGTTGTACATATTAGTATAGGTATTTTTACATTTGGTAATCTGCCCTGCTTTAGAAAACACGAGTTTTGATGGAACAGATGTTGCGGGAACACTCAAATATTTTTCATTGTACATGTTTTCAATGTACAATTCTGGAAAAGTATTTTTGTTTTGTTTCCAAAAATCCAGTGGACTTTGCTTGCGATTTAAATATGGCATTTCTAGATACTGACGTATTATAAGTGAAGCTGAAATTCCAGTGTCAAATTGTTTCCATAATACATTAGATTCGACGTTGATAGGTACACTACATGCATCTTCCTGGTGTTTATTATTTAATATATAAGAAAGTTCTTCGATAAGCAGTTTATCTGTATTATTTGCATTTTCAATTAATCCAAAACCTGCTTTTTTAAACGTAGAGTCTAAAATGGTTGATTTAGCAACTATTTCATCACATTCCAGTGATGGGAAAGTTACTTTTTAAAAGGATCTCGTTCCTTTCCCTGTTCATTTGTTAAAATATGAACTCATATCAGATCTTCATTCCTTATTCAAAAAAGGAACTCGTTCCAATTTTCGTTCCATTGTTAACATAGTGTCCCAGTTTTCTCTAAGCTTTAGAGTCATACCTTGTTATTTATAATGTAAAAACAACAATGATCATTGAATTAGAACTTAAAAGATGAAACTAAACAGGAGCTGAATAGTGAATAGGTACCTACTGAACAATTTAATAAATAGGTATACAAAAAATTAAAAATGTATAATAATTAATAATATAGATTTAGTTTGTATTTTGCTTATACTTTTTTTTTCTTATAAGTACTTTCAACTTTTAAGTATAATATATTATATAAATAATATAATAATATATAATTATTAATAAGTATAAAGTATATTAAGTAATATAAAATATTAATAAGAATAAATTAAATAATTAATAATTATTATTATTATTTTAACAAATGATTGAAAATAAAATAATATATTATGAATACATATAGTTATTAAACTATTTAAGCTTTACATTTTCACACCTTGTTCTGTTTTAATAGCATACATTTTTCAAATAGAGAGTCAATCAATTTGTGCCTTTTTTGAGTCATCACATTGGAAAATGTCGATAAAAAGTCGCTCCTTATGAGCACTAGACGGAAGAGGTGTGTTAAATTCTAAAAAGGATTTTAATACTGTTGGATATAATAACAACACAGATTACTCTTTTGATTGACTTTTTAAATATGATTCTAATTCTTCAATACTAGAACTTGTAACTGAATTGTTGATATCTACTGGTAAACAGAAAAAAATCTTCTTTAAATGTAGCTGTAGGTACTTGCTAGACATATCGGAGATTCAGTTTCCCTGGCTTCAGAACTAAAAGTATAATCCATATCTTCAAAATGGAATCTTAACCAGGCATTTGCCATGATACGTTTGGGACCATCAATCCATAATAATTTAAAATGTGGTAACAGGCATGATGCTAATACTAGTTCTTTTTTTTCCCCATTTAGTACTAAATCGATTTTGAATTGAAGTTCTTAATGTCCTAACAAGTAGACCAGAACATTTCATAGGTTTTTGTAGGGAACAGAGGTTCATCGTCCTATTTCATGTCATTAGTCATAAATCAACTAAAAATACCTTGTTATGTGTTGACGAGTAAAAACAAAGAAAACTATATTAATATTTAATGTGTTTTAAAATTTCAAGGAACTGTGTTTTTCGTTCACTTTCCTCAAAATAAAGAATTTGTTCATTTTCTTTTTCCTTTATTTTTAAAGGAAGCAGTTCCAAGCTTCGTTCTTACAAAAAGAATTCGTTCCAGGAATCCGTTCCTTTTGGAGTTCCTTCCCAACACTATCACATTCTAGTATACCTAATCGTCTAACAATGATATCAATTACAATTTTTTGAAGTGCATTTCCAGCAGTTGTTTTAGTTATTATACTTTTTAACGTATGTTGAAGGCCCCTTACTAATGGATTGACTGAAGAATGTGTTGGATATATTTCACCAGATTACTCAACTGTCATGATGTCAAATGGTTTTAATATAGGTAGACAATCAGTTATTAATTCCCAATATAGTGTAGTTAAAAAGTCTGGTGCATGGGGAAAAAATGTCATAGCTGCCGACAAAGGTGCTTTAATTTGTATAAGGCTATCTAACATATGAACACTCAAATTCCATCTTGTACTCACATCTTGTATTACTTTTAGTACAGGAAGTCCCATTTGTGTTTGAGTTCTTTTAGTTTTTCAGACGCAAAGACAGTATGTTTAAAATGTGTGACATTTTTTTTAAAAACCTCCAGTAAATCTTTATTCGACATAATTGCTTTGTTTAAACTTAAATTGAGTGTGTGAGACACATGGGTGGTGGTGTTTAAAAAGGTATACATTTATAGCGTTTTTTTATATTAGCTCCGTTGTCCAAGACTATAGTTACTATTTTATCTTTAATGCCCCATTAGTTTAAAATATCTGAAAGCAAATTATCTATGTTGACACCAGTATGAGCTTCGCACATTTCTCTAGTTGCCAAGGCAGGTGAATATAGACGATCATCAAATATAAAATGATAAGTAACTGTTAAATAAGCTTTATTATTATCAGAAGTCCATATATCAGTTGTAATTGACAAACTAGCTACATTTTCCAACATTTTTTTTTTAATACTGTAACAATCTTATTGTATTCTTGTAATAATTTTGTAGTTAATGTTTTCCTACTGGGAACCTTATGTAAAGGTTGCAATTTTTTTAGAATATTCTAAAAACCCACTGTTCTCAACTAACGATAGAGGTTGGTAGTCAGTAACAATCATCTTCATTAAACTTTCATCTATGGAATTTTCTACTTCATTTTTTAAATTGTTACCTTCAGTCGAACCATACAATTTTGATTGGAAACAACGTTTAGGTGCAGGAAGAAAGCAGGGTTCAGTTTGTTGTATATTGTTGGAATTATTAGAAAATGAAGTAGACGGTCCGGGTAATAGATTCAAATCAAATTCTTCTTCATTATTTAAAACATGTGTCATGTGTGATGGATGAATTCTTTTCAAATGTTCTTTGGATAAAATAAAAAAAATGTAAGGAAATTAATCAAATTATGAAAAATATTTAGGAATCTACAGATGTAAAAGTTGCACATTTTATACATTTTTTTTATGTTCTACTATTCTAGATCACGCGACGACTCAGGTAACTCAGGAAACTTGCTATAAATTGGTACGCAAACGATCACCTCAAATATATATGGATTGTTGTTTCAATAAAAAACAATACGGTACATTTTCAGATAGGTTATTAGTTTATCACTCAAATGATTATTCGAATTTTTTTTCGACTACTAATCATTCGATTATTCGATTATTACTTTTTTCGATTATTCCCATCACTAAAAATTTTGTTAATAGTTACTTACCTACAGGTTGATTGTTGTTTGGTTTAGTTTCTAAACCATCATTTGTCTTTTCACTAGTTCCAGGCCGATCGTTCAGTGGTTCAGTGTTATTACCATCATAGTTAGTCGTTTCACCAGTAGTTGCATCGCACGCGTTTAGTTGTGTTCTTCTTATTGTACTCGCCATTGCTTTAGTGGTGTTGTAAAATGATGCAACGTCAAAATGGAGCAGGAATAGACTGTTTGCTAATTGTGTTAGACCTTACGGCTTACAGAATATAGAGTACAAAGTTAAAAGACGTCAACTCTAACCTAACATAACTTAACAGTTGTCAGTTATACTTGTTGCTTATAACCGCCGTTAAGGCCAACGACTCTCATTGGACAGCTGTCGAGCTGCCGCAGTGTTGCCATATCTGAATAGTTGACGATTGGGGGAAAATTTATGATATTACAGTATTAGGACCGTACACCGGTTTTTAAAGAATTATCGTACCGAAAACCGATGGACCGTACAACAATTAATTATTTTATTCATCTTTTTTTTTTACATACAATAGTATATAACAGGATCTAATAATCCATTAGGTATTAATAGAAATTTTGATAAAATTACATTTTCACTTTATTTTTTAATTAAACGTTTAATTGGATTAATCATATTTATATGAATATTTTTTATTTTAACATTAATTTTCCCTTATTTATTAAATGATTATAATAATTTTATTATAGCAAATTCAATAATTATACACCTAATCACATTCAATCAGAGTGATATTTTTTATTTTCATATTCAATTCTAAGAGCAATTCCTAATAAAATAGGGAGATTTATTGCTTTAATATTATTAATTTTAATTTTAGTGATTAAACCTATATTAAATAATAAAAGCTTTTTAAGAAATAAATTTTACCATATAAAAAAATTCTATTTTTAATTTTTATTATAATATTTTTAATATTAACTTGAATTGGTTTATAACCGGTTGAATATCCTTCTATTTCAACAAGTCAAATTTTTACAACACTTTACTTTTCATACTTTTTTTTATTAATTTCTATATTATAAAAATATGAGATAAATTATTAACTTTAAGGTTAGGTTAGGTTAGGTTAGGTCCTTTAAGAACTTATTAATAATCAAAAAATTCATGTATTTTCTTAATTAAATAAAATGTTATAATAAAATATACAATTTTTAATTAAAATAATAATTAAATATACCTTTATATAAAAATCATTAATTAAATAAATAATTAAAATAATAATCTTATTTTATTTTATTTAATCCGGTTTATACATTTTACCCTCTTAAAATTTAAATTAAACACTAAAACTCGTATAAATAAAAATAAATATTCAAAACTTGAAGGTGAAAATCATACACAATTATGTAGTTATACCCAGAAATTTCTAAAAAAAATATTTTAGTTAACGAATAATGATAAAAAATTGAATAAAGAATTTTTATTTTTGCAAATTTTAAAATATCAAATTATACAAATTTTAATAATTTTAATCAAATTTTTTTAATAAAGAAAGTAAAAATACAAATTTTCAACATATTTTTCTTATTAATGGATCTTTAGTATATATGGCTTTTATTATAATTTTTTTTTTTAACAATACCAATTGTAATTGGTGGATTTGGAAATTGATTAATCCCTATAATAAATAATAATAGGATGTCTTGATGTATCATTCCAACGTTTAAACAATAATAGATTTTGATTACTACCTCCATCATTAATAATAATAATTTGTGGTTTCTTAATTAATAATGGAACAGGAACCGGATGAACTATTTATAAAAATATATCAAATATTTTTGCACATAATAATATTTCAGTTGATTTAACTATTTTTTCTTTACGTTTAGCAGGAATTTCATCAATTTTAGGAGTAATTAACTTTATTTGTACAATTTTTAATATAATACCAAATAACATAAAATTATATCAAATTCCCCTTTTTCCTTGATCAATTCTAATTACAGCTATTTTATTAATTGTATCTTTATTCTTTACCAGTTTTAGCTGGTGCTATTACAATATTATTAACTGATCGTAATTTAAATACATCATTTTTTGATCTAGCAGGAGGAGGAGATCTTATTTTGTATAAACATTTATTTTGATTCTTTGGATATCCCGAAGTTTAAATTTAAATTTTACCTGGATTTAGATTAATTTCATATATAATTAGTCAAGAAAGAAACAAAAATGAAACATTTGAAAATATTAGAATGATTTATGATATATTAACTATTGGATTATTAGGATATATTGTATGAGCTCATCATATATATTCACAATTGGTATAGATGTTGATACACGAGCATACTTTACATCAGCAACAATAATTATTGCTATTCCTACAGGAATTACAATTTTTAGATTATTAGCTACTATTTATGGATCTAAAATTAATTTTTCACCTTCAACAATTTGATCACTAGGTTTTATTTCCTTATTTACAATTAAAAAGTTCAGTGCAGACTTGCGCAGTTTAGATTAATTCTTTAGTACACATAATATATTACGAACCATAATTAGTATAAAATATTACATTAGCTATTAATTGTAGCAGTACCTCGTTACAAATTATAATATTTATTCTGCATTGACTATATCAAAAAATACAAGAATACAGTCCACTCAAAATTATTTCCTCGCCGTAATAACTTTTAAAAAATAACAATTGCGAGGTATAACCTTATATGCGCAAACTATAACAAATTTATATAATATAAATTATTATTAATCATCAATATACTGTACCAAATTTGAAATAATTTCACTTTGAAGGACCATTTTCTGTTTTTTAGGTATATGTTTCATAATGTTAATAATATATTTAGCAAAACTAGTGTCTTCATTATCATGTTGGTGGTATCATGTTGTGGTGGTATTTGTCTGGATGCTTGAATTTCATTTAGGGCGCCTTCCTGAAAGGATGATTCATCTCTCTTCCCTTTTAAAATAGACATGAAATAATTAAGATGTTTATTACATGGTTATCGTAAGTATAAATTAAACATTAAATTACTTACTATAACATCTGAATTTGGAATATCAAAAGTAAGTGAAAAGTTGCTGGAGGTTCTAAGGAATAATACAACTTTGTTTTAAATAATCAATTTATAATAAGTAATATGTAGATACAAGTAATCTACAGTAGTATACAGTAAGATACAAAGGACAGGTATATTGATATTTGGATATTGTGGACTATACTACAGACAGTCGATACTTTGTTTAATAATTATTTATATTACACACAGACTGTAACATTACTTTAAAATGAATCATAATACACATGCTATCATTAATCATTTAGTACCTAGTGAATTTAATTCCTTCTTTGTTAATTTAGGCAAAAACATTGAGAATAATATTTTAAAAAGAAAATCTAATGATCAAAGTTGGGATACTCAAAATGTTAATTGTCATAATAATAAATCCATATTTTTTAATAAAATTTGTAAAGTAAAAATAGAAAAATATATAAATAAGCTTAAAGATCATACATCTTATTTTTAAAACAATATTTCTAACTTCGTCTAAAAAATACAATTCTTAATATTTCAGATCCTTTAATGATTATTTTTAATTTATCATTATCTACTGCGGTTAATACAACTCAAGCTTTAAAAAATGTGTAGTTATTCCTATTTTTAAAGCAGGTAATAGATAACTGATCACTCTGAACTTTGTAAACCTGAAAAATATGTAAATTGTACTTGTAAAACTATTGATAAAGTTGATAACATAAAATATCTAGGTTTAGATATGGATAGCAACTTGAAATGGAGAAAGCATATCGACTATGTTAGATCATGTGTTAGACAATTTTTCTTTATTTTTAGGAACATAAGAGATATAGGTACTAGACAAAAAATATTTAAAAATAATTTATCTTTCATTTGTATAACCAGTTATTACTTTTGGTATAGAAATATTGGGAGGAACATTTAATACTCATTTAATTAAGCTAAAACTACTTTAAATAAAATAATAAAATAAATTCTAATGTGTTTATACTCCAGATCTCATTTAAAACGTTTTAGTAGTGTTTAACTTTGATAAATTATTTAAGAAAAACTTACTTTTACTAACTTATAAAAATAACAAACTTCACACCTAAATGTAAGCATAGTTAATTATAATACTAGATATAAAAAAATATTAATGTACCTACTTAAGACAAATTGTAAAAAAACTATTCGGATTAAGAAGTTGCAACAATAACGCAGCCGAGTTATGTATCACATTAAATATTAATTTAAATCTATATCAAAATATTTATTGTTTAAAAAATGCTTCACTCAATTTAATTTAATTTAGGTCAATTTTGTAATTGTTTATTATATATTTATTTTATGTTCTTTGTAAGTTAATTTTGTCTAAAAGTTTACTATCAATCATTGTAATGGGAAAAATGTATAGTAAGATTAGTATATTTACTTTTTATTTTTTGTGCTGACATCATCCAAAAACCGCAAAGATTGTATATGTACCCAACTTCTTCTTTTTTCACTACCAATGCCACTTTTTGGTTTTTTATTTTCTCTAGTATATTTTTCCCTTAAATATCTCCACCTGTTAATATATTTTATTAAATATTAAATTAATTAAAAATACATTTATGGTTTGAACACATATTTTAGATAGTCAAACAATCATACCTTTTAATTCGGCATATATTTCACTCCACAACTATTTTTTATGGGTTCGAATCTAGCTGATAATAGAACCCTATAGTCCCACAAAGGATGACGTTGACGAATTGCACTAATTAATGTTGACAACATTTCTGAATCATCGTCATCATCATGTTCTGGTTCTTTGCTTTGCGTTTCTAAGCACACTTCAACTACTTCTTTAAGAGATTCTGTTTCATGTGTATCACTTAAAAAATCATCATTTAATGATCGAAAAATATTTGTTGAAATGGGTGTCCGTTGAGCTAAAATAAGATATTTTAAATGATTATTATCTGTAATAACAGTAAAAACAATTTTACAACAAAATATTTTCAAATTATTGTCATCTTACTTTTTGGTGTTATCGCTAGGAATGCTGGGCGTTCAGCTTGAGTTAAAAGAAAAGAAACAAGTTATGCAAACATATAATTTTATCATTATTACATTTTTTACTATATAATAAACACTTAAATCTAATAAGCATAGGCGTGCACAGATTTCAGTTTCAGGTCAGGCTACTATTTTAAGTGACCACTCCCCACATCACCAGCCAAAACTGTGTATTTAGTTGAAATTATTTTTAAAAAAAAATACATAATATCCACCAGTATCTAATACTTTACCATTTAATTAAAAAAGAATTTATGTTCAATAAAGCAAATGCTAAATACCATGGTCAAGATATATGTCTAGCAGAGATGTGTAAGTTAATGAAACAAATATCTTTTGTTAGTTATGTCAATGTTTAGACCATTAAGTTATAAGCAAAGTTGAAAAGTTAAATCTAAGTAAAAAAGTTAATTTTTTTTAACATTTAAACTTAACTAGTTAAAGAATTCATAATCATAACTTAGCTTTATGCAGTTAATTTTAAACTAATTCTTTAAGTTAAAATCATGTTTAATGTTTGTATATAAGTATTTGTAACTGTAGTTAAAACTAATTAATTACATTTTCAATTACCACCTGGGTGGCTAGATCACATTTATAATGAAACTTTATTTTTTTCAAATAATAATTTGGCCAAGAATGCATTCTATCCTATTCCTTCTAATAACTGTAGTTTATAGTGATTTAATTAGTCATTTAATAAATTAGTTTTATATACTGTGTTAGATACCTTATATGTAAGAACATAATTTTAACTTAATGTATTATTTTTCAAAATAACTGGAAAAAGATTAGTTAATACTTAGGATTTTTTAGCTAGTTGATTTACAATGTAATGTTAACCAAAAATAATTACCTATGGATTCTTTAAAAGAAAAAGCAATATGTATCACTGAACAACGTTAACACCTGACTGCTGCAGAGTGCAGGCCTACGCTATATTATATTATATTAACTATTGAATTAGCTATTATACATTTTAAAGGTAAGGTAATTATTTAGAGAAACTCATGGGATTTTTTTTATATTTTATTTTTAAAGCGAGTTTTGAAAATTAAAAATTGTATAGTGGTCGTATTAATTAACAATTACTAATAATTTTTAATTATTAATGCCTTAAAATTAAAATGTCAAAAACAGCCTATAAAATGCCCCAGATAATATTCTTACTTTTAAATTTCATAAATCGCTAATTCACTCAGAGTTAATACATCTTATTAGGCCTAAGTAAATTCAGGCCAACATAAATTCCTTTTTATAAATTACCAAATGAGCAAATATGATTTTTATCATTGATTTTGATAATTTGTTTGCAAACTTTGCACAGCATTCCCTAAAATCAAACATAAATTGTATAGTTATTATCCAGATTAAACATTAAGAGGACGTACAAGGGAATTTTTGTATCAGTCTTCCCAGTGCGTAAGATAACAAATTTATGCTCTGCAAAACACTCGTAGCTTCGTTAGTTTAAACGTTAGAGGGAATTGACCTATTATGAAACTTGATGGTAAGAAAATTATCTGTGTTTGTTCAATAATTCAGTTTTTAAGTGAGTTATGAGCATTTTTAATTTACTGTATATTATATGCGCATAACTTGCTAAAAAAATTGAACCATCATAAAAACTAACAAATAAAGACAGATAATATTCTCACCATAAAGTTTCATAATAGGTCAGTTCACTCTAATTTGTAAACTAACGAAGCTACAAGTGTTCTGCTGAGCGTAAATTTGCTATGTTACGCACTTGTAAGACGGAGAAAACAAATACCAGTGTAACCTAACCTAACCTCTTAAGGTGCCTCGCAATGGCGTTGATTTAAGGATAATCATTTAGGCAATTTCTAATCTCATCGTCGCCACCCGAGATCTATGTGTTAGTCGTAAATGATTATTAGTGTGCGTGGCGTCCATGCGGGTCAATTGTAGCGGTGCGGAGGGTTCCCGCACGCACTTGCACGCACATGTCAATATATAATATTGTGATCATGAAAAAATGATTATTTTCCACTCAAACATACGATTCTAATTCCAACAGTACGTCGCAACGATTACCTCCATTTTAATTCTGTCAAAATATTGTTATTTTCCACAACATTTATACGAGGGATCGATCGAGGCACATTTTTAAAATTGTATTTAGTTAATTAAATATTTAAGTTGGAAATTCTGTATTTTTTTTTTAATTTTTTACAATTTTTACTGCAATTTAAATTACAAAAATTAAAAATGTGGCTAGATCGTTCTCTTGTATATATTACGAACAATCAGAATATTCTTTCAGAATGAAAATCGTGAAAATTGTCGACACGTATCGTTGGAATTGGAAACAATAGTTTTTGACAAAAAAAAAAGACGCGGTAGTGAGGCCCCTTAATAGGTAAATTCACTTACTATAACTTGGCTCGGCTCCATAGTGTAAATAAACTTTGATCAACTTTTGAAATAATAGAATTTGAAGCCTTGAAGGAATTATTTAATATAATATTGAATTATATTAAAGATTTTTAAATTTGCGGTTGCTGCTATCACCCAGAGTAGACCGTTCGAACGGAGATAGTTGAAGGAGATCCAACTTCATGGTATACTATATTCAGCGAGAGTTGACCCACCACCCCTAGCGCGCGCGTGAATACTGAGCCGCCGGATCATTTACACCCCCGAGTAGGCGACCGGCAGTCTGTGATTGATCGGTGGTGTTCGGCGGTGTTCGGTGATCGGCAATGCTCGTCCTAACCTAACCCGGGACTTAAAATTTAAATATCATCAAATTTTGTTTCATTTTGACAGAAATTTGATAAGGAGTATTTAGCAGGGCTTGCAAACGTTATAATAACGTATGATTATAACGTTATATTTGACAATTAATAATGATTGCAATTTGTTAACGTAATTATTACGGAAAGCGATAATCAAAAATAATTAAATACCGCAAAACAAAGAATAACGAATAACAAAATATATAATATATCCTTAAACAAAAAATATCTCAAAACGCAATTTATAGAATATCATTAAACGAAAAATAACGTACAATAAAATTATTTGAAAATTTAAAAATAAGATAAATTGGTTTAGTAGAAATATAGGTATTTTATTTCATGCTATTTATTTTTGTCTTAGAAAAAAATCTAAGAATTGATTATATTATATTCCGTATCCGGGTCATTACCTACCCGCATTTTTTTGGAGTTATTGATAACTTTTAAATTGAATTACCAATAGCAAATACCTAGTATAATAATAATAATTATGGCCCTCCGGCACATATAGGAATGAAATTTATTTTACAAGGATTTGTGCTTTTATATTTTATTTTTATTTTGTGTCTGCAATCACCTATTAATTATTATGACAGTATAAATGGTTCAAATTTCTACTTCAGCATCTTTTCTGATAGGAAAGTGAATCTAATTGGTAGTTTGTTGGGTCAAAACTCAAAAGTAAAAAAGTTCCCACTAATTTTTAAAAGCGTCGTGAAAAACAAAAAAAAATTAACAAATATAAAAGTAATTTTTATACAAAACCAGTTATCGACAAAATCTATAATTTTTTCTGTTGTAATTCTAAAATGAATAACCGTTAAAACTGTATATTTTAACAAACATTTTAGGTTAGAAATTTTAGGTGGGTCTAAAGTTAAAACTTTAACGAAATTCATTAAAATTGAGAAAATTAAAAAATTTCCGATTGTCTTCCAAAGAAAAGTTAAAAGAATACTTTACCAGAAAGTCACATTGATCTGTGCTGATCTGTGCTAGATAAATTTATATATTAATCGTATGCTGTATGCTGTCAAAAAATCATTGGGGGGTAAAGAAACTGTTAACCCCTCTCGAACAAGTTATTGGGATTTGGGGCAACACTGAAAACTATACCACGGTCCTTACAAAACACAAACTTTAGGTTGTCTACATAGTGGGCCACATCTTATATTCATATTATAACCCCCTTACATGACGAGCAAACTATTTTCTTTCATGAAATTGTTTTCGTATAATAATCTGGCGGTTGTTGCATATAGATCCCTGCAAAAAAACTAAAAAGTAAGTGTGGCTCGTGCGGGAAGACAATTTCAGCCTTATGTGAAACTCGGCCCTCGACTTCGGCTCGTGCCTACGACTGAAATAGCTCACTTTCCGCCCTTCCACACAATATAAGGTACCTATTACCAGTATTATCTTCTATTGGCAATAACTTCAGTGATGTTAATGTATATTATTATTATATTGTTATGACGCATAAACTCTATGTCGCACATACAAATAGACAATTGATAATATTATACTGTGTTGGCTAGTAGGTACGTAAAAAATAAACATATTATGTGTGATATATTAATACCATCATAACTGCTGGCTACAAATAATATCATTATTATTATAGGAAGCTGGCGATTAGTATAATATTGTTTATTGTTGACAACGATTGTTATTATACACCGTGTAAATGTTTAATCGAATAGAATAAAATTGGTTTATTTATATTGTAATATTTCGACACTGAATATTGTTTCAATAATTTCATTCAATAAGTCTTTAACTTTTTTGAAGTTTGGTATTTATACAGTGTTTAGTACAGTAAAGTAATGTTTTCAATCAATTGAATTATTTTTCTTCGACTTAAAATAACTATCAACAGTCTAACACAGTACTTAGCACACTAAGTTTCACACGTGAAGTGATATTTCGTCAACCAATGAATTAAGATGTGGCTGCAGGTCGTAGTTATGCTAATGTTATACTTGTAATCAGTTTCTGTTTTACTTATATTACTTATAAAGTTATAAATAAGTATTTAAAATACGGTAATTATATATATTTAGGTAGGTAGGTAGGTACTAATGCAGACTCTAAAAAATTAAAAATATTTTAGACATTATAATGTCAGTTCTATATAAAATGTAGGTATAGGTACCTATTTTAAGTAATTCATTAAGATTTTAACTCATTATGTTACCTAATTATTTTTCAATTGCAACAAAAACATGAATATAAATTGAATTCAAAACTAGTGTTTTGTAAATATTTCCGTTTTACTGCTGTTTTTGTTGCCTAGTTGTTACCTATTATTTGCAGTAGTTAAATAGGTATAACTTATATTTATAAATATTTTAACCTTGTTTTGAACTTTTAGTTTTTAGCTATAAAAATTGAACATTATTTACATTTTTAAATACAAAATAATTTGATAATATTTGCTCGATTATGATGGATTTTGTTAAAATTTGAATTTAAAATGCTTATAAAAAAATTTTGCCTTTAATCTTTATATGTATGTTCATTAATTTTGAACTTCTGATATGGGTAAATTTTCAAGATTTTGATTCAGCAAAAAATTGTTTAACATCCATAATTGAAAAAAAAAATCGAAAAGGAGGTTTTAGTGTTGTAATATTTATCATTTTTGTTCATTGGTTTTTACTGACGTTTGAAATTTTGATGGCCGCCAACAATTTCCAGCTTCGGACCTTTGAAAATATTAATTGGTGACCCCTATATATTATATTATATTATGTACTAGCTACTTAAAACTTCTGGTACGATTCCACAGTTTTTTGATTTCATACATAAATACTATAAGTTAAAAAAAATGGATATATTTTACAATATTACAATATTAGCGTAACTTTATTGATTTATTTTTCTTAATAATGGCATCAGCTAATGGCAGTATACGTCTTCGATTTGTTGAACTTTTTCAGTATCCTTTTTTGATACATTTTATATTTTTTAAAAGATCTATATATTTTAGGTTTTTAAAATGTTGAGCAATAAAAAAATACCTAATAACTGGTTCACATTTGATCCCTAACGATTATTAGGTAATAACTGAACATAAATGGACATATTTAATTTAATTTTTTTTTAATTTATACTGTCGTCACACTCTGTATACTAGATACGCGTTATACGAATATACATAATTATTTGAAATAATTTGAATGTTTACATGGTTTTCTAATCATTAAAATTGTATTTGACTATGATCCTATATTCCTAGGTAGTTTATTATTTCTATGATTAATTAATAGTTAGGTTAACTGTTTAAGTCTTGCTAATACCAAATAACATAACGTACCTAGTCCAATATATTTTTACTATATTTCTGAAACCTTAATTTTCTAAAATAAACAAGTATCTGTATTAAATCCTCTCAAAATCACCTTTTAAATATGACGATCAAGTTACTTAAATATTTGATTTTATCGTTGTGGCAACGACCAACAAATGATTCAATATACACTAATCTGTATATACCATTATATATTTTACTACTCAGTACTATTGCTATATTAAGGATTGTAATATTATATACAATTTGTTGATATGTCAAATGTTACTTATTATAATACATTTGGCATAAATTTAAACTGGGAAATAAATTAACATATAATATACAATTTAACGTGGTTGGCATTAGAGTTCATTGTATGGTTACCTGGTGAAGCGCGGTGATTAGACGCAGTCACTAATATAGTAATGTGTGCAGCGGTCGAGCAGGCTCCCAAATGGGTGACCAGCCGGTTTCTTTGTGACGATCTATCTGCCTGACATAAAAAAACGGGTACCAACCGTAGCCCCACACGAACCGAATGGGATTGCCGGGTGTCAAAAAAACGAAGTTCACTTTTGATTTATTTTTGGACATCTGGCATGACATAGTGAATTGCAAGTTAAAAATAATGGTGTGGAATATTGCCCACAGTAGAAACTAGCTAATAACCATGCAGTTTGAAGTCATAAAAAAAAATTATACTATATAACCTCCTAAAAATCAATCTCGTTTAATCTCAAACCAATTAATATTTATCTAGAAAATAGAATTGTTGTTGTCATGTCAACAGACGTTTTTTTTCATTTTTCATACATTTTGTTGTTGTTTTTGGTCATGTCGCCAGGTGTGCACTTATGAGGCCATAACTCCGGAACCATTTATCGCACAGCGTACAACCTT
>WHPZ01563339.1:0-15137 GCA_016617965.1 Macrosiphum rosae
TTTCGACTACTTATCGTGTACACAGACACAAAAAAAAAAAAAATAAAAAAAAAAACACACATCATTGTAAAATCAATACATTCATCGTTTCACTCAGAATCTAAAAGTCCACGTAGGTCGTAGAATATAATATTATGTTTATAGTGAATACTGAATAGTGAGTAAGAGAACATGTGTCACGTAGTCATGTAGACTGTATAATATAGTGTATAGCATGGTTTAAATAAACAAGGTTATTGCACATAGCCCATATTGTTATCAAACAAAAATAAAATGTCAGCGTAAGGGTACGGTCCATATCATGCATATAATATCATAGTATAGCCAGTTCTGTATACGTCGTTCCCTTACTTTGCCATTTTAATTCCTTAACGTGATAAAATGATATAGTGGGGGTACTATTGCAATAACCTTGTATATTTAAGCCATGGTGTATACTGTATAGTACATTAGTAGGTACTATATATATGCATATATGTATACTATAGATGGTATTTAGTAGTATCACGTAGTATAGGAAGTTATACTATACACATAAAAAAAAAAACTCAAAATAAAACACGGACGACAGATATAATATATAATGGGTACTCGAACGTGTATTGGTCGACACAGTGCGTGTTTGCGCTCAGAGGTCATGGAACAAGAATAATAATAACATACTATTATCATATTTTGTTCGTGCCACCATCAAAACATTCGAAACTAAAAATTACAAAATACAAACGAGTAACCAACATACTAATAATTAATTTTTATTTTGAGTTATGACTTATGACTAGACACTATTACAGTAAATAGTAACGACTAACGAGAAACTTGAAACATTCGTCACTTGATACTTCGTCAGAGTGGTCAGACAGATAGACACTCAGTAGTCAGTCGGCTGGAAATTGTTCACGTCCCTCGCGTCCCATACAATATCCATTTATTAATTATTATTTATTACTTCGCTTTCCGTTCCCCGTAACCGTAAACACTACACGATGATTTCATTTGAAGTCGATGAAGTTTTGTTCAGAACGTACGTGTTTTACACGGCCATATTAGTGCTGAAAGTACTCGCAATGGCCCCACTGACGGCCAAACAACGTTTCGCGAAAATGGTAATTAAAATAATAATAATATGTAAAATATTATGATAATCCATAATTCACAGTCATAGCCCATAGGTGATGGGTATTTAATTTTAAATCAATACGGCGATATACATACGAAGCATACCAACAGTTGTGTTTATTATCACAATTATTATACTATTATTATGCCTACCATTATACTATAATATTTTTCTTGAAGATATTAAAGATATATTATACCAGTTACACTAGGGATGGGGGTCCTATTCCCGACTATGCGTTAATACCCTACCTATAGACATTGTATACGATTAACTGTAAATTGTATTAAGAAAAAGAAATGATTAGTGCACAATAATATCATTGTATATTTTGTATACGTAAAATAAGTATTAGACAATTTTCTACTTCTTTTGTTACCTAATATTGAAATTTATTATTTCTAATTTATCAATATAAATTACTTCATCTACTATTGTGTGCTAATACAATACTATTCAATACCTATTTCAACATTTATATTGCAATTATATGTACCTACTTACATTGACAGATATTGAGTATTTTAATGTTTTTTCCTAAAAATAATGAAATACTAATACTTTTATAGTAGTATAATATTTTACATTAATATATTATTTACTATTTGTTTAAAAATATTAACTTTATTTTCTCACAATAAATAATGAAATTTTGTTATGTTAATGGTTAGTCTGCAAAATATTTGGTAAAATAATAATTAAATCTAAAAAAAAATTGTTTTGATTTCTTTAAAAAATGGATAGTAATAGTGCTAAATACATCAATAATTAGTGTACTATGTACAATATAATTTAGGTACAATATGCTACCTAATAGTATTAGTTATTATATCTCATACCCATAATAACATTAGAATTTTAATAATATTAGAGTCAATTCAAATCTTATGGAGTAGGTATAGTCATTTATTGATTCTTAAAATAATATTTTTAATATTTACTTGTAAAATGGACAACGGAAGTAAAATGTCAGACTACTACCTTTAATTGTAGTAAACATTATAATATCATTCTTCAAATATTATATAACTTCTAATTAGGTAGGTACATTCTTTTTAATGTGTTTCAAAATACTAGTTTGACCATTGTTTTTAGATTATTTATTTTATTTATAAAACAATTTTGTTTAAAGCTATTCAAATGTTAAGTTCCCTAAATAATTTATTGTATTTATTAATTTATCCATTTATTGATATGCAAAAGATAATGTATGGATTTTACGAGGAATTTTATAACTAAATGAATGTTGATGTGTAATTCTTTCATCTAGTAATAATCAATTAACACATAATTCCATTCACACGTTTATTTATTAATAGTTTAATACCTACATAAATGTATAATATCTACTCGGTTATGCATAATTTAATAAAAATACATTTTGGTATAGGTATAATTTGATTAAAATATTCAAAATAGGTATTCATAGAATAATTAGAACTAAATATGAATAATAATAACAAGTTATTTTGTTTGATAGGTATTTGCTAACCCTGAAGATGCAAAAATGAATCCAAAATCTAAAGTGAAGTTTGATGATGCTGATATTGAAAGAGTCAGAAGGTATATTATTATATATTTCATATATTACTTATTAATATATATATATATTTAAAATCAATTTTTTTTTGCAGGGCTCATCTCAATGATTTAGAAAATATTCCACTATTTATTATTGTATGTTTTGGATACTTATTAACGATTCCAAATGTATATATTGCTACCAATTTAATAAGATTGTTTGTAGCAAGTAGAATAATTCATACAATAGTTTATGCTGTGGTTGTCTTACCACAACCGGCTAGAGGTTTATCATGGTTTGCTGGATTCGCAACAACCGTGTATATGGCTGTTCAAGTTATTTTAAGTTTTGTTTAATATTATTGTAGAACAAATATATAAAAGCTCAATATTTTATTATTAATCTTCTAGCGTTTTCATTTGTATAATATCTCACTGACCTACAATACTAATAGGCATACAAATTACAAATCATACAATTTTTTTTTTTCATTTTGCATATTTATCTGGCATGAAATATCCGATATAGGCAGTGACTGGTGGTAGATGTTGCTCTCTGCGGTTGTGGGGTCTTCCTCTCTCGAAACGGCAAATTTTTAGAGAGCTTTCATTTAAGTTGTAGTAAGCTGCTCCATTTGAGTTTGTAAGTGAGTAAAAGGCTAAAAGGCCAAAAGATACTATCAACCACATAATTATGTTCTATGGCCTATGCGACTGTGCCTTTTACAAGGTTTAAATTAAGAAGGATGATTATAAGTAAAAAAAAAGCCAGTAAGTGTGTAACACTTTAAATTGTATTTTGTACACCTAACCTAAGTGTTGACTTCCAAGTCAATGATTTTCAATTTTCTATATTACCTATATCTTTTTTTAAAACACACATTAATGCAAATTTTTTGACCAAGCCTACTTTTAAGTTGACAGTCCTGTAAAATTGAAAAGGAAATTGTACGTAATTAAACGGGAACCAATTAGGCACATAGGGTTGGAGCTCGAAATATTATTGTTTTGTCATGCCAATGAAAAGCATATTTTTTAAATGTCTTATATTACTATCTATAGTCGTCTAGGATGCATAAAATAGATAATGTAACTGGCAGCACGTGAAAGTATTAAATAATAATTAATAATATTATTATAGTGAATAGTGGAATTATTGCTTATATTATTATGAGTAAAATTGTTTACTCAAGTATACTTCAAGTCAGACGTGCAAATAGCCACTGTGTAGCATTTAACATGTCAGGTAAGCAAAATTTGACCTACCAGCTGCCGTTGTTGCTGAGCGGTCAAGCCCAAACGTACTTGTGAGCAACTTTCATCCTACATCGGTGGGAAAACACTACCGAACAAGAGTATTCTAAACTAAAACTCTATTTAAAAGAATTTAAAAGTGAGTAATTACTTCAAAATTAATGATTCTTAAATTGATGTATATTAATAACAAGTTTTTAAAGTTTAAACTAAACTATTTAAACATATATTATTATTGTCTATTGATCACTACACATTTTATGGCCTGATGTATATAAGATTTTTAATTCTTTTGCTGTAAAAGAACAATATTTTTACTATTGTATATTATCTACCTAATCATGGCTAAATAAGTATAAGCCATGTACCTAATCATAATTTTAAAATATGGTATGATATTGAAAAATCCAATTGTACTCTCTATGTTTATACTTAAAAATTCATACCTATCACATGTTTTTGAATCAATTACATTGTTTTATAATACTTACAATTTTCAAATAGTTTTGATAGTTGATATTTTTTCATGTCAATATTCAAATGCATCAAAAGTGTATTTTAAAATATATATTTTATTAATATCGTATCTGACTCGGTTTAAAGACATATTAAAAATGAATACACTAGTATTGTTATAATACATTTCCATTATTAACTTAAATACAATTATCGCATTATAAAATTTAATAAATTTATTTTTCAGACTCCCGAGAATATTACTAAATTCCCAAGGATATTTGTCACAGTTAAATGATAATGATTTCAGTGAAAGTCCATTATTACTTCCTGACCTAAATGAGTTAATTTTATATTCTGTTTATGGTCCAGGAAAATATGTTCCAAAGTAAGTTGTTAGGTTAGTTTATTAATTCTTAATTATTTTGTAAAAAATGTATCCAATCATTTTAGTTGGTCAAGTTTAGAAATGCAATGCAACTTGAATCAAACTTGTGTTTTAATAATCGATGGATGTGAAGTAAAAACTACAAAAAAAAAAGATTTTAATAGTTCTTTGCCAATGTTTTCAAAGTATAAATTTTTACCACCTATTGAAGTTAAGCTATTTAGCTACCCCCAAGTTGGTGTGCTGATCATGGTAAATATTAGGTTGTGTTATTAAAATAATTTTAAGTAGATTTTTGGCAAAAGAAAATAGTCTGATAAATAGTTATATTATTATTTTTCAATAGATACCGACATAACCACTGCAATTACCAATGATATAGTCTCTGAATCCACATTAGCACAAAAAGAAAATATTGAAAAAAATGAAATTTGCTCACAAACTCGCTTACTGATATCTTTAAACCAAATGATGATTCACAATCTATCCTTTACCTACCAATAAACGTCAATTTATTTTTAAATATATATTAAATATTTTTTTGGATGGCTTCCATTTTACAAAAAATCATTACTTGCCTGTTACCGATGACAGTCCAATGTATGCCATTGATTGTGAAATGTGTTATACATCTATTGGTAGAAATGAACTTATTAGAGTTTCTATTGTTAATGAACAATTAGATGTAAGTTGCTTGTAATTATTATGAGCTATTATGGTAGGCGACATTTAAATTTTACATTTTTTTATATACAATATTCTATTGTATACATAAAGTCACAGTATCTTTCAGAATATAAAAATTTTAGTATTCAGAGAAAAATCTAGATATGTGTGGCCGTGTGGGAACTATTTTAATTTTAAATATGAATTAATTATCTATTTAAGAATAATTAAATAAAACTTGACAATAATTTTATATTATTCTTTTAATAGGTAGGTACTTTATAATTTAAACTTGTTACATTTATGATTTTATGACTATTCTAAAAGTTATGTGTCTATACCAACTACAAACTGTGGCAAACATTTTTCAGGTACGAGTATATTGCCTATATTGTGTATCAGTTTATAAAAAAATGATAAAAATACTTTTTTCTCAGTATATAGGAGGCATAAAACAAATCACTATAATTTTTTTAATATTCATTATGTATTTTACAAGTCTTAAGTTGTTTTAGCGACACATAAGTATTAATTAACATTTGCTTTATCCAACAATGTAATATCCCTTTGGTTTGATTTGATATCATTGGTTGAAGAAAATAAATGTTCACATACGTATTTTGACTCAAATATTGAGTTAGTTAAAATGAGCAACATTTTTCAAAGTATAAAATCTCATATCTGAAATTCCACTGAATTTCAAACTTTAATACATTATTTTTTAGAAATAAATAATAATAAATAATTTTTTTCATGAACTATTAGATTAACAATGATATAAAAATATTTCAATCAATCATGCATCATGCATGCCACAAGTTCCCTGGTCTCTACAGTATTTACTATTTACCCTAAAATATATAAAATACCATACTAATCTACAATCTACTTTTAGACGTGTCTTTAGTTTTTATATTTTCATTAATTTTAGATTCTGAGTGGAGCGAGGAAGCTAGTTGTTTTACAATGATGTTTATTTTTTATTTTTTATTTTTATACCCTGTATACAAAATATCTACCGGAAGGAGTTCTTCAATTTCAACATATAGTACCTTATAGTTATTTAATGCCACGGTAAAAACCACCAAAAAATTACGAAAAACTGCTAAAAATTTGATTTTAATTTCTAACGCTTTGTTTATTTCCATAGAAACGAATAAAAAAAAATAATATTATAATATTAATTCAACTTACATGACATAATAACTAATAACAATATAAAATATCCATACTGACAAACCGTCTCCTCTCTGAATAGTTTTTCTTATACAATGATATTATATCATTGAATTCAAGTTTAATATACAATCCATTATACAATGACCCACTTGTAACCTACTGTACAGCAGAGCGACATCCACTTATTCGTTTTTTTTTAAACATATTTTTTATTATTTAGGTAATATATGAGTCTTTGGTGAAACCCTCAAACAAAAATACTAATTATTTAACTGTATTTATTTATTTTGGAATCACACCTTCAACACTTAAGGATGTCAAAAAAACTTTAAAAGATGTACAAGAAGATATAATAAAATTATTATCTCCAGATTCAATTTTGATTGGACAATCAGTAAATTGTGCCTTGGAAGCATTAAAGGTATAAAATAAATATCTTGGGTTTAAACGTTTAAACTGTTTCAACTAAAAGAACAGTTTTTGATAATATATATTTTGTAGTTATTCCATCCATATATTATTGACACTAGTGTTATTTTTAACTTGAATAGAAATAAAGGCTTTAAAAGTAAATTAAAACTTTTGGTCAAATATTTTTTGGACATGAATATTCAATGTGGTGATCTTGGACATGATTCTATTGAAGACAGTCGTGCTACTATGTTACTCATATAACTAAAACTATGCAAATGTATGTTTAAATGTTAAAACTAATGCTCTAATTTTAACTTTATATTTATTGTATTTTATTTATAAAATATATAACTTATGGAGATGCATATTTAATTGGTCAGAAGAGATTAGCTGAATTTGTAAATGCAAAAACAAAAATAAATGTCAAGCATATAGAAACATTTAAATTTTTTTTAGCATTGTTGCAGTGTTTCAGAAAGTTCAGCCAAAGGTGATTATCATTTTAGTATGACTGATAAAAAATTGTGATAATTTAATATTTTATTGCTTTAAAGTTATTTAAACACATTTTGTCAAGTATAAAATCCTAAGTCAATTGTTCTTCCTAACTCTGGTGTTACACATATAATATTTTTGTTGTATTACTAGTTAATAGTTTTAATTTAAATAATTCCAACATTGGAAAGTGTACAAACATAAAGTCTTTAGTTATATTTTACAACTCTTTAGTCAAACCCTTCTTAAAGTATGGAACGGTAGTTTAGAACCTTTATCATAAAAACAATTATTTATAACATTGAAAAAGTTCAACATCAGTTTCTACATTACCTAAAGTTCTGATCAAACTCTTCCCTTGATATAGTGACCTAACCATAGTTATGAATCATTAAGTTTATTTCATAATATTCCCACCTTAGAATCTAGACAATTATATTTGTATATGACATTTATCTATAGTCTAATAAATGTCTAAATGGTAATATTAATAAATAATAATGAACAATAGTAACCTCTTTCTAATCGACATTGTTGTCCCTTTAATTTTATTATTGGTCAGGTGCTGTTTTTTTTATATAAAACATCCATCCTTAACTTAAGATAATTTTGTACTAATTTTAAACATCAATCAACATATTACAGTTATTATTTTTCTAATCTATTATCATATTTATATATTTATTTTATTATGTTCTGTTTTTGATCTGGAATTCAAAAAAATATTGAGCGTACACCCACAATAGTTTTTAGTGTCCCTTTGAATTTTAACTTAAAATTTTTACAACATAAGATATTCATCCGTAGAATATGTTTTCACATACGCCAGTTCTTTATTTTGTTGTAATTCAAAAACCTATGAAACAAATTGATCAATTGTTCAACAATTTTGTGATGGAGGCCTTCTCAGATTTACATTTTATCATGTCTATTGTCCAAAATGTTTTCGAATTGTGTGAAAATCAAAGTTGAGAACATTACATTAAAATATATCACTGATTTCTAAGCCAATAAATAATTTAATTTAATTAACTAATAACTTGCCCTTTTGTTGACATTTATTGTTACATCTAACTATTCTAACTGTAAATTAATACTAAAAGAAATACTTTTTTTTTGTACTTTTGTATCAGAGCTGCTAATTAAAAGTGGTGGAACAAAATGTGTTGAACATTTGTGTATCTTTTCAAATCATCTAGTAATCCAGACATAATTTGGTCAGAGTTTGTCTGATCTATCAACTAGGTACTGCGGTTCTACAGTTTTTCAAAATTATTAACTTTTATAATGAGCAATATAAATATATTCCTTGTATATTTTTTTCATAGTTTTATTAATCTATTATAGTATTTTTCTAATTAAGCTTTGTACAAAATTACCAGTTTATAATATAATATACATGATGATAATTCAATAAAAAAAAACATATTTAGTTGTGTTAAAATTAATTTTAATATTTTACAGGTCAAGTTCATCTGAAAAAGAATCTAATGGCAGCATATGATAATGTATGGTTAACATCCAAATTAAGTGTTGTTGAACATTGTACCAACAAATTGTATTAGAATCTGTGTGCAAATCAATGGAAGACACAACTAATCGGTTTTGCATGGCACATATGCAACTAAAAAATAAAAATAATTTAAACCAAGTAAATCTTTGGTGCGAAAAGTATTGGGCAGCAATGTCTTCATTTGCACTTTGTGCAGTGCTATTTACTAGCTGTGGTGCTGAAGGCAAGAATTCTGTTTGCTTGTTGAATGTCAAGCAGCCACCTTTGAATTATTTACAAGATAAATGTTGATGTAATTATTAACTACCTATGTATTTTATTTATTGTTAGTTTGTTATTATAATCTACCATAAAGTTTGTGAAAGTAAAGAAATTACTTTATGTTTTGTTTTATTTTTTTATATGTTTAATAAGCTTTGTATAAATGCACATTTTAATATCGTCAAGCTTAAACATTATTGTTTATCATTTGTTCAAATTTTCTTGAATTTTGTATGACTAAATGGAGCCTATTTATTTTTTGAAATATTTTAAAATTGTATTTTGATTTACAGGCAACTTATCACTTATGATTTATACGATGTAGGTACTCTGTAACTTTAATCACATTTTGCGGAGAACTCTTAAGCTCTAAGTTCTAACTATAAATTAAGATGTACTGTATATCCTAATAATCTGTGTATAACAAACCAACTTCATAATTTAAATAAAAATAAAATATTTTGTAACTACAAACTGTCGATTAGTGGCGCCAAAGTTCGTGCTAACGTTGGGCCATGGCACTATGGCAGTCCATATTTTATTTACATAGTCACCTTACAAGTGAAGCATGAGTATGAAATATTTAAGCAATGATTATGAGTAAATGAATATATTAGGATACTACCATATTAAATAATCAAGATATTGAGGATGCAAAGTTTTGAAACTTCTTGACCATGTTTTAAAAACTTCAGCGCCACGACTGAGTCCTACCATACAAAATTAAATTATTGGAATATGTGGAAACTGAATATGTTAGATTAGTTTAGATACCTAACAAAAAAATGAGCCAACGATAAATTGTTTCCTGGACAAAAAAACATTTAATTAAGCTATAATCAATGAAAATCAATAACAAATTGTTCATAAATGATAAATATAATATAATATTTTTATAACGCTGAAGCATAACCACAACGGCATGGTATTTTTATTAAAAGAATAAAAAAAAAGTATTAAATGCCATTCAAATACTTCAAAATAAAAAGTATTTTAATACTTTACATCACTGCATAATTATTTAACTAATAATTAATTGCTTAATATGTAGGTAACTCAATAGATAACTCATATTAAATCTATTTACAACTGTTTATTTTTTTGTTGTACTCGAAGCAAGCAACCCATCTTAATGATGATTGTTTTAGCCTTTAAGTCGTATCCCCTCACATGACTTTTTTAAAAAATTGGAAAATTATATTTAAGCCGTACTTTTATAACTAAACTTAAATATTATTACTTATAGGTACCTACTATCAAGGGCGCCCATCAATCAGAATTTATAGGGGTGACAATATCATAAAAAAATAACTTAGAACCAACCAAATGGATTTTATTAAATAACAGAAAATAAATACATAGCATAGATAAACGATGTACCTATGTCATGTATTATAAATTATAATATCATCCGTAAAAATAGTTTATTATTTATAATTACAAAAAATTACAACCATTTCACATTTGTCTAGGGGGGTGACATGTCACCTCCTTGCACCCCCTAATGGGCGACCTTGCCTACTATAGTATATTTTTTAGAAATAATACATGAAATGCCGACTCCCTTATGCTATAGCTGTAGTGCTGAACGCTTTGGCCGGAATTATTATTTAAATTTAAATTAATTCGATAACAGCAATGTTGATATTTTGATAACAACATTCGATAATTTTTAATTCTAACCACGGTCTTCTAAGACCATAGCTATTAAAGAATGGATCGGCCATAGCTACATTAATAAAATAGAGAGAAGTGTGCAGGATTGGGGAAGAGAGAATTTTATCATTGCTTCTCATTCTGGCAGAGGTCTATCATAAATTATATACAATAATAATTATACATAATAATATATCCATTTGTGTTAAGACCTCTATAATACCATATACGATTTACAATGACGATGGTGATGTGGGGGTAAAGCTCTATTGGGGTACTTTTAGGAACATATTTTATTGGTGGGCTTCAGCCCCCTCACAAGACGTTTATATTTTTAATGAATTTGATCGATTTTTAAGACGTTCAATCTATTAATTACCATTTAATAAATATTATATGTTTAAAATATATTAATTAATAATATTTTCATTTTTCCCATATAGTTCCTATAATATTTGTTTAATTGCAAAATATATAAATTAAATACGTGAAATTCCAGTGTCCCCGGCTACACATACAACAACAACAATAATATATTGATTTCCTCGAATTTGTAATAAACCTAATCGGTGTTCGCTTAATTTTATCACTAAATCCTTATTGAATAAATCCTTATTGAAATGTAACTCAAATAATGTGTCAGATATTAAAAATTAATTCAGACACTTTATACATTGTAATATTGTATATGCTCTTAAGTCTAAACTTTATTTTTATTTTTTGGTTGAGTCGTATAATATACGTACATATTATGTTTATGGGTTTTTAATTTTTATATTGACTGCAGGCTAACGATTCATAAAAAAAAAAAATTAAATGAACGACCCAATGAACGCGTTCGTTTCTTAAAAGAACGTGAACGTGAACGAGTTCATTTGTTTAGTGAGAGTTCTGAACACTGCAATTTATAAATTTTGTTAATTGCTTAAAGCGGTATTCAAGACTAAAATCCCCCCCCCACAGGAATTGATCTGAAGACGTCCCTGGAGGCTGGAAGTACCGCAACTACCGGATGTGCAAGGTGTGCATTGCACATCGGTCCCCAAGGCCCCAATTCGATATAGGTCCCGAAATCGATGTGTGAAAATTAATTGCAAAGCAGCTGTAGCTGAAGAATTTTAAAGTAAAATGAAGAATAAAAAAAACAAATTCATATTATTATTATTAAATATTTACAAGGCTGGGCATTAACGAGTTAAAAAGTTAAAGTTAAGTTAAAAAGTTAATTTAATTTTAACTTTTTAACTTAACTAGTTACTTTTGGCTTTTCATTAACTTTTGTTAACTTACTAAATTTCTTTTTTAATTAACTTGAAATTAACAAGTTAATTTTAGATTCTGAGCCAAACGATGAATGTATTGATTTTATTTGTTGGTTAAAAATTTTCTTTTTAAATCTAAGATTTGAAAATGTAATCCTTATAAGTTTGTCTACCTTTATCAAAAAAAAAAATGTCTATAAGAAAGTCAAATTAAATTTTTATGAGCGTTTGAAATTCAAATTTTTACAACATTGGATATTCACTCGATTTCTCATGTAGCGATTTCCTTATTTTGTTGTAATACAAAAACGAATAACTGTAGATACATGAACATTTCACTGAATGTTTATATTAGCATTTCCTATACACCATACAATTTTGAAAATATTTTGACTCTTTTTGAGCTGTTTACGGACATTTACAGCTTTCAATTTTTTAGTTTTTTTTACTATAAATATCAATAAAGTTTTATTTATTGGGCCAAAAAGTGTGAAAATTTAATACAAGGCTCCTGATATATTGTTACAATATCAGTTGAAAAATATTAAAAATGCATAGGCATCATTTTTTTTATAAGCATTTAAAGTTCAAATTTCGACAAAATTTATCAAATTTAAAATTTAATAATTATTTTGTAGTTAATAATTTATAAAAAGTTAAGCTTTTATAGCTAGAGATTGAAAATTTAAATCAAGATTCCACATAAATAGGTTATATATAAATTACTTTATTCACAATAATATCATCAAATATACTTAGTAATATTATAAGCTGACTGACCGTTTTCAGAATCGTTTTTCTTATACAATGAAATTATATCATTAAATTCAAATTTAACACCATCCATTACAGTGACCCACTTGTAACCTTTTGTACAGCAGAGCGACACCCACTTGCCCTCATTTTTTACGTTGTAACTGTATTATTACCACATATAATAGGTAATGACAAAAAAATTCAAGTAAATTAAATTTTTTATTGATTCATATTAATTTAATATCATGTTAATTCAGAGAATTATTTATTTAGGAGGGAGGGAGGCTATGCGTAATTTTTGAGAGTGCATAGGCGCATAGCCACTCCACTACTCCAGCCTCCTTAATTGAGCTTAGGTCTATTATCTATATCCGTTGAGCATTAATCATTATCATATTAATATTATCTGCAGATTTTAGTTAAAGCTTATAACTTATTATCTACTATTATCAGGTAGGTATAAAATTAATATCGTATACACACACACAACTATATAGTTATCTGGCTATAATTGAATAAATAACTTTTCAGTTTTAAATGCTAAAAACGAAATAATATATTAAATAATGCCATAATGTTATAAATAATAATAATATCTTGGACCATAGTAACAAGATTTATTTATTTATATTTAAGTTTTTAAAATTAAGTATTCACAAAGCAATGCCGGACGAACTTAGAGAGAAACGCTGATTGAGTTCGATAGAATCATCAGGGAATGTCCAGGAACTGGAGTGGCGCCTGACTGGAATGGCGCCCATATATAACGAGACATACTGCACTGAGGACAAAGAGAGGACTACCGGCGGGCTGTTGGACCTGGACACCACGAGACCGATCCCGAAGGAACGCGGTCGGCCTCCACTGCGGTGACTAGGCCTTGTTCTCGTTGGGCCGTGACGATGGCTTAAGGTATTGGCGTACTACAACGTAATATGTGGCCGAACGGCTGGCGGCAGAAGAGGAGGATGCGTGCTTAACGGTGGAGATGGATAAAAAAAATATGGCGTGCAGCGGTGGAACTTGGAGTAGCCGCAGAAGAGGATCGGGATCAGAGAGGACGAATTTGGAGATCATCCGCCGCTGGGGGACCACCGAAGGCATAATGTCATGGAAATGCTGCCCGCGTACGGGAAACCGGCGAGTCCGTGAGCGAGGACGGTGTTCGTTCTGCTGTGGTCGGGGCGGGTAAGCGGCCGGGTGAACGGGACTAGAAAGCCTGCTGCATATGTCAAGGTGCGCGTGCCAGAGTTGCATGTGTCGGGACCGGGAGATGGTGACAACAGAGTCGAAGTTAAGGAGGAACAAACGGAGTGACGGTGAAACTGAACGGGGTAATAAGAGACGTGGCAGTTCCAAGAGAAGCTTGAAAATGTATACATCACAGCAAAAGTCGGCCATTATACATCAACCTAACCCGTATCCGAATTCCAAATCAAATACTACCTATACTACCAATTACCAAACCAACAGACAACAAAATATATTATAACGTAAGTTATAAGTATACAGTATTTATGAACTAAGAGTGTTTATTATATACTTATTATATATAGTATATCAATAATTACAGTATGTCGAAAAATCGTCAAAATTGTTAATAATTTTCGTAAAATTACAATTTCAGCATACCTGCCATCGCCATCAAACCATCTTACCCTTTTATCAGTTTCACCGTCGCCTCCTCCTCCTCATGTCACTTTCTCCGGGTCCGGCACGCACGGGCCGTACCTCGATCTGCAGCCGGAAGCTATCTAGTCCTAACCGCCCGGCCGGCCGCTTGCCTGACCACAGAACGAACACTCGGGCTGGTTTCGCGGACGTAGGTAGCATTTCCGTGGTGGTGATTCTCCGGCAAAGGCTGATTTCCAGAGTCGTTCTCCACTTGCCGCTTCCCGATCCCGGGCAGGCTGCTACCGCCGCTGCAAGCCATAGAAATCGCCGTCGAGCACCAGAGCATCCTCCTCTCGAGAGAACTTCCGGCTTCGGTCGGTCGCTTGTTGTAGTACACCTCGCGCCGTCGTCGCGGCCCAACGAGAACCCCCAACGGGTGGCTCGGTGGCCGCCAGGTGTCCTGGTCCGACAGTCCACCGAAAAATGTCCTCTCGTCGTCCTCAGTGCAGTATGTCTGTAAGTCGGACATTCCCTGATGTCCAAAACCAGCGTTTCTACTCTACGGTTGGCCCGAATCGTCCG
>WHPZ01563341.1:0-10189 GCA_016617965.1 Macrosiphum rosae
CCAATCGAACAAGATACTGAAGTCGAAAATCGAAGCATTATTTCGACTACTTATCGTGTACACAGACACAAAAATAAAAAAATAAAAAAATAAAAAAATATAAAAACACACATCATTGTAAAATCAATACATTCATCGTTTCACTCAGAATCTAAAACACATCATGGGAAAATCAATACATTCATCGTTCCACTCAGAATCTAAAAATTATATAAATACAGTTTTTTTTAATATATATTAGGTATAAGTTCACATTTGAATGAAATTAGATATTTAAGTTATTTTTTTGTGCCACTTGCACTTTTAGTTGGGTTAATATTTAGTTCAAATTTTTTTAACCAGGGGGTGGCTTAATTTAAAGACTTGGAGTTTTTGTATTGATGATTCCTGGGAGTTGTCTTGAGAAGTTGAGTGAGGATTGTTTCGTTGTCAGCAAACTTTAGATTATGTACATGACAATACCAATAGAGTTCAGAGAATGTTCAAGGATATTGTGACAGTATAAAATATTAAAGAGGGTTGATCTTAGGACTGATCACTCTAGCTTTGATTTTATTTTACATCTACAGAGTACAAAGCAAGAATTTTGCAAGAAGTTTTGCTGATGACACTTGTTTTGATTCAGATAAAGTAGATTAATGAGCTGTACAATTCAGAAAACATGTTCTAACATAAAGCAGTAATTAAAAGCTGGTTTGACAACACATTTAAACTCACTTCATCTTAAACAAAAACAATTACCTACACGACATTTAGAATTAAAAGCATATTAATCATAAATACAAATAAAACAATATTCATGAATATGTACGTAATTCAGATAATAAAATGAATTTTAGTTGTCTAGAAATAAAGTAAGTTGAAAAATGTAAAATATTTACATTTGATATGTGATAATAACATTTTTTCAGATTCTGAGTGGAACGATGAATGTATTGATTTTACCATGATGTGTTTTTTTATTTTAATTTTTAATTTTATTTTTTTGTGTCTGTCATCACCTTTTAGGACAGTAAAAATGCTTGGATTTTCTTCAACGGTATCTTTTCTTATAGGAAAGTGAATCTAGTTGGTACTTGGGGGGGGGGGATCAAACGTAAAAATTCTCAGCAGTTTTCAAAAGCGATATGAAAAACAAAAGAAAAATTAAGGAAAAACGGGAATTTTTACTCAAAATCTGTTTATGAGAAAATCGATTTTGGTTTTTGGTGTAACTCTAAATCTGTAGTAGTAAACTACAAAATAAATTACACATTTTCAAGATTTTGTCAAAATTTGACTTTAAATACTTATAAAAAGAAGAGATTATTGATGGTAAATAGTTTGGAAAATTGTACAACAACTTGAGGTTCCTAACCTCCTTATATTAAATTGTCTAGCTTCTTGACCTAACTAAAAAATTAAAAATATTTCATTGCATATAGTAAAATACTAAAATCATTATTCTTCGTTTATATAATTTTTTGTACAAATTGGAACTACAAATGTCTATACAAAAAATTGTGTATAATATATTCTTTTGGTTTATAAGTTTATATAGGTCAATAAGAAAGAGTTACAAGCAACCTATTATTAAAGTTGCAAGCCTTATAACATATCAGCTGCACAGATTTAACCTTTGTTAAGGAAAATAAATTATTTACATTTTAGACATTGTCATAGACGTTTGATATTGACATAAAAACTGTGTGTGATGTGTGCTATAATTTAATATGTAACTATGCTAAACTTATCGCCAGATTTATAAACAGTAAAATGCATATATTATGCCGATTTTAAAGTAAGCTGTTTCCATTGATTGATTAATTAAATTGATAATTTTGTGAGTAATAATTATATATTATAAATTAAATATATTTTTTAATATTTTCGAAATATGAAATACTTTTTATTTTATTTGATTGCACTAAACTGATAATACAACAATTGAATGATGGTTCTTTATTTATGGAAAATCAAAATGATTGACAATTAAACAAAATTGCTACATTTATTAATAAACAACAAAGATTTGATCAAATAACATAACAAACATTATCAAATAATACAAATAATAAGTAAAAATTTAAACTAAAATAATTTAATACTGTCAACTAACAAGCATGTCAACTTGTTTAATAGATTATGGTAACTGTAACCCCTTCCTTATTTATTTGAAATTACTTTTTGTCTACCAGGTAAAGCATACAGTTTAATAATAAATAATAATAATAATAATAATAATAATAATAATAAAACAATAGTTTTAATCAAATGGCAAAGGAATGCTTGTGTATTGCATAATTGGACTGACCATCTCTACTTGCAGAGCAGTTGCCATACTGTCCGTGGCGCTGTCAGTCTCTCCTAAACTCTCCAAAACTTTCCCCAAGTTATACCTGTAATGTTCAGTTCAATGGCTACAAACATAGAGCATATTCAATTTATGTGAACTTAAACGTACCATGTTTCTGGAGAGTAAGGATTTATTTTTGCAGCGTCTCTTAATGTCTTTTCAGCCAATCTGTGGCTACCCAAATAATGATACATCAAACCCTGTACATCAAAAGTAGTGTGAAAGAAATCCTGAATGTAGAATTAACATTTATGTAATTACCAAATGTTGTAAACTTTTCAAATGAGCCGGATGAACTGTTACAGCATTTTGATAGCATTGTTTTGCTTCATTGAACTCGTTTCTTTTTTCATGAAATAATCCTCTCTGTATCGAAATAGTAAGAGAAAGAATTTATTTCAAAAGTCAGTATAAAATAAACAATGTATTATTATAGTAATAGGAAAAATATGAAAACTGTACTCCTTTTCAAAAGAGAACATACCGGTCGGCGACCAATTTATGTCCAGCGGAGCGCATCCCCTACCAATTTCCCATTGTTAGCTTGATCCTCGGCGCACCAATCGAATCATTTGACATGCGCGAAAGCGTTAAATTCTCTTTTGAAAAGGAGTATAAGCATCTACACACAGTGATACAGTGAAATAGTGCTTTAGACAAATTCACAATTTAAGATATTAGTAATACTGCACTTAGATCTTAAATTGTTTTCTATTGAGGTATAATTATGCAGACTTCAGTATTAAAACAATTAGTCTAAGATTGAATAGGCGTGGATTCAGGGGGGGGGGCTATGGGTGTTGAGGCACCCCCAGCCGTCTAAGCCACCGATAAGATAAATTTCTATAATAGATTACATAATCTACAACAGAAGAGATAACCAATTTTTCTTTTTTTTTCAGCACCCCCTATTAAAATTTTCTGGATCCGCGCCTGAGACGGAATCATTATAATAAAAATGCAAACAAATATAAAATAAAATGTTTGTTAGGTAATTTACAAGAGTGCAGACCTATCCAACTCAATTTAAAGCGATATATATTAAGCACATTTACCATGAACATGATGTGGTGTGATAATGGAAAAATACTGGCTGCTTCCAATAAACAATTATTTGCTGAATCAAATTGTTCTTGGGACAAGTATACTTCGGCTAAAAGTAACCAAACATTTTGCTGTGTGTGCCACACCGTATTGGTCACAGGTCGTTGGGGCACCAGCGAACTAATAGATGATGCTACTTCTGACAAAGCTTGTTCAATACGCGCTGGCCCCAGAGAATCTACTCATATGCAATTTGTCATCGTAATAATCAATACAAATATTATAGAATTGTGTAAATGTGTGTATTACTTGAATCTTTGTCCGAGAGTTCAGTTGTGTAAAGCTGAAAAATACTACGAGTATCAGTATGTTCTATGGAAGGAGAACCTTCATTGCTGGCTGAAGCTTTGCACATAGAAAGCATATGTTTAGCTGTCACAAGTGCAACCTTTTGAAATGTATGTAAACAAAAATAAAATAAATAATATGCTTAGCTTATGAAAACGTAGTATTTTAATTACATCAGAAGCTTCTGTCTGCAATTCGATTCTGGCTCTTATGAATAACAATCCGATGTGATCAGGAAAATCTTCCAAAGATGATTCTAAAAGAGATTTGGCTTCGTTTATTTTTTTTTGAGCACTTAACAATAATATAGCCAACTGTAACGACGGTGTATGTTCAGGATTCAATGTTAATGCTTGACGTACTTTAGTTGTAGCTTCTGGCACTTTAGCCAAACACGCGTAATAAAATGCTAAATAATAATAAACCAGATGATCATTGGGATCCAATTGCTGTGCTCTAAAGTAATAAACAACAACTAAATAAAAAAAGTTTAATTTAAATTTAAAAAATCATACTTATTAAGAGATTCAAAGCATAGGGCATGATATTTGTCTTTGACTGATTTCAAAAACGAAGTCAACGCCATACATTGTGCTCCAATGCCTATGTACAGATTACATCTTGATAACAAATTACCAGAGTGCATTTTTTCTCTTTTAAGAGCTTCTTGACTCCAACCTAATCCTTCTTCCATCTAAATTAAAATTAGTATTTAATATTTATTTATTTTCACATAAATAATTCTGTACCACAGAGGTCGAGTAACGCAAGTCACAAAAAGTTAATTTTACAGGAGACAAAACAAAAATATCTGTTGCAATAGACTTACAATTGTATACTTCAAAAATATTATTTTTTATTACTTTTCTTATGTAAACGCTGGACATACGTTCCTATACTCCTATCATAGTTTAGGACTTACATTAGTATACTTTTTGCTATCTGTGCATTTATTGTATATAGGACTTACGTTTTGATACCTTTAAAAAGAACACAAAAAGCATATTCTGATTATATAACTATCTCAAAATTTCAAAAAAATGGACTTGCGTTAGTTGACTACTGTGGTACAGAATTAATATATTATTCATTAAGTAAACCTTAAATAAATGTTGATAACAAATTCGAGCAGCTAATAAACATGGAACAATTGCATTGGGTTGCATACATATAACTTGCGTTAATACTTCCAATGCTTTAATATGACGACCAGCAGCTTCAAGACATAGAGCTTGTTGCATCCAAACATGAGCATCATCAGCAGAAAATTTCATTGCACGTTCAAAAGACTAATCAAATTTTATAGTTTTATAGATTATAATTAAAATTAGATATAGTCAAATAGATACAAACATTAACTAACCTCGTACAACATATTATATTGACCCCAAAGGACTAACGCAAAAGTAAGCAGATCATAAATGGCTGTGGCCAAACTAAAAGCTCTAATTCTTGCTTCTTTGAACTCTGGCGACTGACTAAGTACTGCATTTCTGGCTGCCATTGCCTCGCTGTTGTTTAAAAATACAGTTATTAAATTTGAAATTATTTTTTAAAAATTTAGCAATTACCTTATAATAAGCAATAATATTACTTCTTCATGTTCGCTTCTAGGCATGAACATGTTAATAGTATTATATTTTTTTGATCTTCTTATATTTGATGACTGTTTTTTAGAGGGAGCTAAAATAATTGAAATCATGTTTTATTTTTGAATTAAATTGTTTATATGAAGAACTTACTACTTTGAGTTGGCAGTGAATAGTATTTTGGAGAAACTTTGCGTAAAAGAAATTCAGCAAACTGGTATGTTAAAATGAGTCGAATGGAATGACTACCATGGGCTTCACAAGCTGATAATATACTCCTAAGTAAAAACCATAAGAGTTGTAGTTAGATACTTTATGCAAGTAAGTTTACTCATTATTTACCTAAATGTTGTTATGGCACCAGCATAGTTTGAACTCTCAATAAGCAATATTGGCAGTCTCAAGATAGCCGTCTCAACTAAGATACTCAGAGAATGTGTCATGTTCACAGGCTGTGGTGAATGAGATCCTGTAAAAGAAATGTACTTCAGACATTTAATATGAAAAAGCAAGAATATGAAAATATACCTGTACCAGATGAAGAATTGTTATTTGTGATCTGTGGTGCATTCCCACCAAGTGGTGAAGGCAACATGAGCTGATTTTCCTTGTTGTCCAATTCTTGCAAGTACAAAATGCCTAAATTGGCCGCCTGTTCATAGTTTTTGATAACACCTTCAATCCATTCGGTTTTTTTAAAACGAGAACTGGAAGCCGGTTTTAACTTTTCTTGGCACAAACCTACGATTATAATTATGAAATGAATACACAATAAAAATGATATGCTCAAGCTAAAATTATATTCAGAGGAATTTTGATTAAGGTTTACTCACCTTTTACAGCAAACGACTCGGACAATATCCTTATGTTACGTATTTGTAAATCTGTTTGTATTATTGAGTTCAACTTGGCTTCTGTACAATGTTCCATCGCTTCGTCATAATGACCACAAGCATAACACAATTTAGCAAGTAACATATGACTATCAATACTCAAGCCCGACTAAAAATAATTTGAATTAAGTTAGTTAAGTATACATTTTATTAATATTATTATTTATTACTAATTTATTACTTGTGTAGAGAGTTCACTAATTGATTCGGTTAAGTATGATTTGGCTTCAGTAAGACCACCACAAGCTTTTGCAATGTTGCTCTCAATGGGAGGGTATTCCTCTAAAAACATTTCTAACTTTGCCTCGCCAACCATCAAATTGTACAGTATTGCTAAAAATGGAAAAAATTACAAATTATACAAACATAATAATTTATTAATTATAATTTACGGGACAAGCTCTTTTTATAATTTTAAAAACACAACATATTAATATATATATAGACTCAGTAGACAATATAATCGTTTAATATTATATAGATGATGGGATAGTTATACCTAATAATGGTTGCACCACTTGCACTGATTCTCTGATTTAAATAAAATATACAGTCAAATTACAATATAGTTAGATATTTATAAGTAGTATGGTAGTACAAACTATGAACTATTATTGTACTTAGTGTAAATGGTGATTTGATCGACAGTAATATTTCACTAATTATATAAAAAAATGTATAATATTTTGTTTACAAATCATAACTTAACAAAAACACGTCTATAATAGTATAATGCACTAGGTATCCTATTGGTAAGTGTTCTGAAATTATCTTTCCCATTACTTTAGTGACTATTAAATGGATAAATAGAGTTAAACTTTCTCTCTATTTGACTTACAATTTGAGTATACATTTTAGCTTTACTCATTTACGACAACTTCTAGGGACAGTCCTGCCCAATCAAACTCGTCCTATCATCTCGTCACACCTTGTTACTATGCTTTCATGCTGCAATAAATTCTAAAATTACTATTGTCTACTGCGCCCCAACAGATCGTTGTGAGTTAGGTAAATATTATGTATACTTGCCTTTGCCGGAGGACAACTGCTCGACGAGCTCCAATATCTTCGACCAATTTCCTTCTTCTCGACACCCGGCCAATTCGGACTCGACCCTAGTGCTTTTCACATTTTTACTGGACATTGCACCGATATGTGAGTCTTCTCAAATCGTTCGACGTACCAATATAAAACAATCGAGAGAGCGGAGTTTCGGGTTTCGGGCCGAATGCGTTTGAATATCAATATTTTGGATTTTCGCCGCAATAATTACAATGCGTCGTCAAATCGGTCGAACTCATCATATCTATAATTGGTGTCTTGTGATGAAAAGAATAGCGATCACAAACAACAAAAACGTACGATATTCGGATTCACAATTCAGTAAAATATGCCACTATATAAATCATATAGTTTGATATTATGTATTTTTGTGTGAGACCACAGTCGTAATGTCGTAGGTAGTGATAGTAATAATATTATCATTAATTACTATAGTTAATAAGTAACCAGTTCAAGGTCGTAAATCGTGACATACTCCACAGTATAATTTCCACCCACTTCATGCAGAAGAACGACAACTGCGAACAGTGTACACTGGACTTGGACTACCGATAATATTATTATTATGCATTGGTCATATTATTATTATAACGACTCACACACACACACACACACACACACACACACACACACACACACACACACACACACACACTCGAAACTACTTTTCTGGCCAATGATAAGAAATGGTTGTGGGGGCACGGATACTATCTTAAAAAATACTATCTTGATGCTAAAAAGTGCTATGTAGTAAATTGCAGTGATAGCAGCTGCGGTCGGAACGCGTTACCAGCGTTACGGACTTGGTACACAATTTTACCACATCTGTAGAGCGCTAGTAGTATGTACTATCATTGAGTATTTATATATTATTATAATATATTCTTTTACAATTACAATATAATATTATAGGTACTCGATCATAGGCCTATTAACTAAAGTTAGTGAATTGGTCTGGTTACTCAATGGTACTATTTTTAATTTTATCACAGAACAATAATGGTATTACTCAATGGTACCATGGCTAAATATATATTAAATATATATATTATATACATTAAGCCATGAATATTATATAAGGTCTGGACTCTGGAGTGCACTTTTAACAGTAACGGTAAGTTAATAATATATTAATATAGGTAAAAAATATTCGATATCGCCATTTGCCATTGCGATTTGCTATTGCCTATAATTATTTGTATTTCTTAAAATCTTATTATGATTATAATTATATATTATATAATTTTAATTAAATTATTATTAAAAAAATTAAGAGGTTTTTGTAATTTAAGCTTACATTATAATATGGTAGGTATATAATTTTGAACATAATGAGAGTTAATTAAACTTTTCTGTTTTGAATTTTAGTTTCATATTTAAGTGTTTCATATTATTAAGTGTATAATGGATACTTAAATTTTAACAATGGATATATTATTCATTTTAATTTAATCTGATGAATTATTATTTTAGTCGATCCAATAAAAAATAATTAAATAACAACTGTCCACCCAGTGACGGCACAACGCGTCAACGTATTTTGGGGCCCTGGGTAATATTTTTGGCGGGGCCTTGATGAGTATGGAATTATAATATGGAATATAGATGGTAAATAGGTACTTGATATTTTGATTTATATAAAACACAGGACAATAATATAAAAGCTGACAATCTTTAGATACTTTTCAGATACCAATTACCAGTTTAAAGTACTTAGTGAATAGTGATATATTTTATTATTCATAATTGACCATTTAATTAAATAAATACAATTTATTATTAAAATGAAAACATACTTATTACAAATAATATACTTTAGATTCTGAACGGAGCGAAAGAATGTATTGATTTTACAATGATATGTTTAGATTCTGAGTGGAGCGATGAATGTATTTTTTTGTTTTTTTCTATATGTCATCAGACATTATATGAATCGTAAAAATGATTAAAATGTAAACATTTTCGAGATCAGAATCTTTTCTGATAAAAAAGTGAATCGAGTTGGTACTTATGAGAGGTAAAAATTGAAAATTTATAGTAGTTTGAGAAAGCTGCTAGAAAAACAAAGAGGGATAATTTTTACGTGAGTTATACCAAGTTTTGAAAAAAAAAATTTATTTTTTGGTCTTACTCAAAAATTAATAACCGTAAACGCTTGAAATTTTCACCAAAAATTTATTTTAACATTTTCCATAAATGGTAATATTTTCAAAATATTCTCGATTAAAACTTTTTCTCTAGGTAAATAAAAAAACTTGAAAATGTAATGTTGAGTTCCTTATAAGTTTCATTAATGGAAGTTCAACAATATTGAAGATACATACCTACCTATGCTCAATTATTTTTTGTATGCATTTAAAGTTCAAATTTTCAAACTATTTTTCAGTTAGGAATTCATAAAAGTTTTTTCTTTCATAGCTAATATTATAGAAATATTGATAGAAGATTCCAAATAAATGCTCCTACCTTTAAAAAAAAAAAAAAGTTTACCATATTGTAATATTGTTTTTATATGAGTTTGAATTTAAAATTCTTACGATATTGATTTTCATTGGTAAATTAATGAATTTTCGTTTATTCATTTTTAATATTTTGTTACTCTTATCAATAAACTTAATCTTTGGTATATTATATATTTTTATTTACCTATGTGATATTTATAAAACAGTTTTCGTGATAATGATATCATAAAAATGTGCTCATAATCAATAAAAAAAAATAGTTAAAATCATTCCTATTCACCCCAAACTACTGTACAATAGTGTCTATAAATATTTAAATAATATAAGTAGGTACTAACTTAGTATTATCATCAGGCGCGGACTGGTAAAAAAGGGCAAGGGATGCTACACAATTTAAAGGGCAAATAACGAAAATTGCTAGGGCAAATTTAAAACATATACCAACCTAGATAATTT
>WHPZ01563343.1:0-10995 GCA_016617965.1 Macrosiphum rosae
TACCTAATGGATATTGTGATATGATTAATTTGGAATTTATTATAGGTACCCATTATAGGCCAAATTTTGGTTTAGTACCATAGATATGTATATAATATGTCTTATACCTAGACTGACATACCGTCTCCACTCTCCGCTCAGAATCGTTTTTCTTATACAATGATAATAATGATATTATATCGTTGAATTCAAATTTAATATCATCCATTATACAGTGACCATCTTGTAACCTACTGTACAGCAGAGCGACACCCACTTGTCCACCTTTTTATATCTTGTAAGTGTATTATTTTGTTACCGATTATTGATTTTGATGTCTTAACATAATATTATGCCCGATTATGGTAATAGTACCTATATTATATTATTATCATTTGGTTGCAGCCTAATGGGACTGGCGCAAGTAAAGCTGTATAAAAGCAGGATATCTATGTATAAATATAAAATAATAAGTAATGGTAGTTAATTGAACTGACTGAAACGTCAGTAATACCATAGATACCTATTATAAAATATGTGGTACTTACTTAAATATGTAATAAACTATATGGTAGGTACTCCAATAAAGCGTTTTATTAATTTTAGAAAACTAGAAAAACTATCTGTTAAATATTGTTTATTTATATTTAGAAATAGGTAGGTATGTGTTGTATTCGAATATTGTTGATTACGTTTGGCTAGGGCTTAAATGATCAAAGTAATTACATCCGCCATGGAGTTATGGCTTAAATAATTACCAAGGTTCGACATATATTTTAGTTTAGTGACGTGGGTACTATTTTATTATCATTCAATATTAATTTATCGGTCTTAGAAAATGCAATATATAAGTAAGTACATAGAAAATGTTTTTTAACTGTACTTACTACATTGTGCCATTTTGATAATTAAACCTAACTCCTCTTATTTCTTATACACGGCTTATGAATGTGAGCCCCGACTAACTTAATATGATTATATAATAATATACAAGCAGTAAACACGTTAATAATTTACAATTTCAAACTATAAGTTATGTTTGATTAAATTACATTTACATCATATATATGTATACCTATGTTCTATGTATTATTATGATAATAGCGTTGATTGCAATAAAAAAGCCTAAGTGTTATTTTAGTACATAAATTACATGCAATATTATGTATAATTAATTAATAGACCCCAAGCAATAAGAACGAAGTTATTTTGATACATTGGGTCCCGCTCCACATTATTAAACCTATGAGCTTCTTTATGAATGACATTAAAAATATACATAGGTATACACTTTACATACATGATTTACATCGTTTAAATTTTTAATAGGCAACTAAATATTGAGCAAAAGTTTCGTCTTAGAGATTATTAATTCAAATGCATTTTTATTACAGGTTAAGAAGGAAAAAATTGATTTTTAAAAATGTATGTCAGTTTTTTGTAGTTAATAGCTCGAGCGCGCATATAGCATCATATATGTATATATACCTACCTTTACCTCTATAATATTATATTGTATACGTTTCATTTTCGAAAGCGGTCGGAATAACCGTCCGAGTACTCAATCGGATTACTTTCGGTTCGTTTCCGGATAACATTTCATAAACATTCGGTTTTTTTTAATAACATGTAATATTTACAACTTAAGCTAATAGTTTTAGATCGAAATGTAGTGCATTAGAATATTAAAAAAAAAAAAAATAATAAAAATAATAAAAATAAATGGTTATCGGTATAGTTACAAGTAAGATACATATATATTATAGGTACTTACATAATATTATTATTCCAGTGTCGTTAATTTACAACAGCTCTATCGGAAGGTGGCACCTCTCAAAACGTGTATATATAAAGGTATACCACGGAGGTGCATTTTTATTTATATAGGAACAGGGGGTGGTAAGGTGGTAATACAATTTGGACAAACACTTTTCTGGTGATTACTCAGGAGAGTCGTAAGTGCATTTCGTACCGTATATTTTATGATGTTGTCTCTGACGTGTTTATGTATATTTATACATTATGAATACCTCTAGAAAGAGAAGAGTGAGCGAGAGGACATAAACTTTGTAGGAAAAAAGAGAAAAACATTATAAAGTTTTTCGTTAAAACAAAAATAAGAGAAACCGTGTTGCAGGGACGGTGTTTTATAGCCTATAGGTTTATATGGGTACGCGGGTTTATAGTCAGAGAGAGATGGGCATTTCGGGGTCGGACAAAACGCACAGTCACTTTTGAGTTATATTATATTTGAACGTAAGACGAATAAAATAAAACACAGGTACCTACATATTATTATGTATGGGGTGGTATTTTATAAAACCACCCTTTTATCCTTTTAAAATGTATTTATTCAAATTCTGATTTTCGAGAAGTTATAGGTATTGACTATAGGTCTAGTACTTGACTTATAGGTATTATAGGTACACATTATCAGTATACTATAACCATACTCGCTCTTTATTCGCTCTACTCAGAATCTAAAAGATGGTACTCATTAGAAAAAATAAGTTTACATCAACACATAAGAACACTCTTTAAATTGCATACCGAATTTAAGCAATTGAAAATAATATGTTCCTATTTATTTTATTTTTTTATTTCAACGGATCGAGCCCAATTATTAAGTACCTATGTATAATTGAAAATTCCAAAAATCAGAGTTTGAAGTTAATTATCAAAAGAAAAATCGAGGACGAACATACTTGGTGAATCACCCCGTAATTATACGACAGAAACGACATGATCTTATTCGAAAAATTGCATTTTACTCGTGTTTTTTTCTTAAATTTTAATCGTTTCTAATTTAACTTAGGACTAACCAGCTGCAGCGTAATATATTTATTATGCAAATACTCGTAAATGTTAACGTGCTTGTCTCGCACGCTCAATAGGCGAAATTAAGTATTTACGAGTCATCACTAAACATATACATAATATATAATACTATAAAGGTATATAAATATATACGTACACGCCGGGGCCTTCTTTAATAATATTATACACGTTCCGTCTTTTATCATTCGAAATTAACTCGGTGATAAACATTAACGTTTCTAATGAATCGTGTATATATATATATATTACAAAATATAATATTATATATTACGTAGGTATGTATGCGTATCTATCTAACCCGCAGTGCGTATATATGCGAATCGTTGGCTGGGCTGATGGGTATATACAAACCTACATATTGTATATAATTTTGAAAACATGTATTTGAGGTAAATCACTGTTGTATTCTCGGCTAGATATACTTGTTGTAATGTTGTGCACAGTATTATATAAAACTTGGAGAAACTTATCACCGCCTCGGGACGTTCCAAACATGGAAACTTCTCAACTCATAGATACATACATAATGCGCACACTAGGCTCATTCATACTAATTAACTTTTGCATCTCTCGCTCTCGTTGCACCCACTCCAACACCAACCGCCCCTCGGTCGTTTGCTGTTAGTTTTGATATTACTATCGCGTATGCTCTCCACCGGAGACGTAGACCATATTCATTATTTAATTGTTTGAATTTTCATCCAGGGATAAACATTATTGTGACTTTCATGGGAGAGTTTCTGACGAATTCATCTATACGCCAGCCGATTGTTGAACCCTCCGATTTGTATTTTAATCATATTTTATGGACCTAGTTTCGTGATGCATGTAATGAAAAAATAGTAACCCAGGTTACATTTTTAGGTTCACGTTATAATGCGTGGTAAGTGAAAATGTAAAATAATGTTTTTATATTTTTTAAATCATGACATACAATAATACCTAACTAACAATAGCACCCATAAAGTGAACAAATGTAGTGGTAAGTGAATAGGTAAATATTATATAATATATACAGAGGTCATACCAGAGGTCCTACCTTATATTATATTATATACCTATTCAGTAGTCAGTACCCTAAGCGTTCCTATAATTTTTCGACAATAATGATAAATACTAGATGGCCATATGGCTTATCGTAATACTATTAAGTGTATATTTTAATATGGCTATAGAATAATAAATTGTTTATCATACATTTTTTTTTAGGTATAAGAATATACAAAAATGTTATTGTATTTTTAAAAAATACCAGTAGGTAACCGGTAAGTACCAAGCAATAATATTACTATAGCCCAATAAATATACAATATCACCGTTTTAGTGTAAAGAGTTGTATATTGTATTCAAGCTCAAATATTTTAATAAGCCAAAAATAATTCTGTTAATGAATTTTGTTTTATCTTTGTTATTTTACCTTGAAATATAAATTTTAACATTATCAACGAACTAATTAAATGTAAAACACATCATTTTGGAGGTAGAAATTGGTTGTGTGTATGTATATTGTATGAATTTTTTTATTTTTGTTAAAATAATATATTCAATTCATAAAACCTATAGTCGTTTGAATTTATGAAAATTAGTGACAAGTGTTGAATTGATTTTAAGTTATAGTAAAGTTTATGAACATTATATTATTATCAATGAATTAGCTTATTTTGAAAATCATATTTGTATCGCTTATTAAAATTATACAAACAAGAATTTCGTCGGTGGAATTTTTTGAAAATAAGAAAACGGTGCTCTGCTGTACAGTAGGTTACAAGTGGGTCACTGTATAATGGATGGTATTAAATTTGAATATATTGATATAATATCATTGCATAAAGAAAACGATTCTGAGCGGAGACGGTATGTCATTCTAGGTATAATACATATTATATACTTATCTATGGTAGGTATTAAAAAGAAAAATTGACCTATAATAAATTCAAAATTAATCATATCACAATATCCATTAGGTACTTATAACGCTTTATACATCAACAAAAAACCCTGATATTATCATAGATATATAATAGTGTACTTTAGAAGTTTCGAGTACCCACGAATAATATTATACAATCACAACAAAGTAACTAAAATAGTTATTCAGTTATTCTAGGTTTTTCTTTATGTAATTTCGTCCAAATTTTAACTTAAAATGACTATAAAAATAAATTGTGCTTATGAATTTTTTAGATTTTTTGGTAACAGAATTAACTACTTACGTGGAATTTTGTTTAAAATTTTCAATCCTTAGATATAAAAGTTAAACATTTTATAAATTTTTAACTACAAAATAATTATTCAATTTTAAATTGGATAAATTTTGTCAAAATTCGATCTTTAAATGCTTATAAAAAAAAATTGTGCCTATGTAAAAATTCCCGTTTTTCCTTAATTTTTCTTGTGTTTTTCACGTCGCTTTTGAAAACTACTTGGAAATTTGACCCCCCAAAGTACCAACTAGATTCAATTTCCTATCAGAAAAGATACTGTTGGAGAAAATCCAAGCACTTTTACTGTAATAAAAGGTGATGACTGATGACAGACACAAAAAAAAATTAAAAATAAAAAAAAAATAAAAAAACTCACATCATTGTAAAAACCTACTATACAGCAGAGTGAGATCGACAGTTTGTCTGAGTAATTTGATTTTAAAATGTTGAACGTGTAGGTAGTTATTAACTCATAACTAGTATACCTATTTAATACAAAAAAATTTCAAGAATATTACTTTTAACTTTTTGAGCTGATGTGTTTATTCATAACTCTATTGCTAAAGAAATTACCTAGTAGTCAGCACCTTTAATAATAATACTATATTACAATGTTATAAGGCCAAGACAAATTTTTTTGTTATCATTATCTGTAAATCGGTTAGAAAATAATTCTATAAAAAAATTGAAATTGCATAATAATATTATACATTATTACCTAGGTATTACATTTTCCTTTGAAATATATTAATATCTTTATATTATAATTTCTTTTGATATATTTTTTTAATGTAAGTATCTAATTTTTATGACAAGGTAAATTTATTTCAGTCGAGCAAATAGGGTTTTTTTATTTTGGTATAGGTACCTGTTGGCTGTTGACATAATAACGCTTGAATAATTATTATTTATACTTAAAACTTTCATACCTAAAGATTATTTTTCTTGGTTAGATTATTATTATAATTTATAATATAAAATTATTTTACATATTATTTTTTATATTATGAAAGGAGAAAGAAAATTGTACATAAATATTAAATACTTACGTATTTGAAATATATAGTTAACTTAACTAAGATTGTAATATTTTGCTTTATATACTTAATAATTTCAATGATATTGTACTATGACCTATTGACCTGTATTATACCGTATGTGCAAATAATATACCTAAACATTACACATTTTAAGTTAAAAAATGTCATATGACTATTACCTATGTTTCAAATGTCTTATTCTTAATTTATTAGTATTACACCAAACACATTATATTTTTACAATGTATATAATATACTGGTTGACACCTAGTTTTTTTAAATAACTGAATACATTGTTTTTGGTGACCATATTAGTGATGTAATTTTAGGAACATTTAATATAAAAAATAGTAGAGTATCTAGAAAAAATATATAGAATACGCGAAAAATGCGTATTATAATCGTATGGATTGAAATAATAACAAATTATTTAGTTTACAGTAAATATTTTGTATTCATTATATGTTTGGTATTGGTTTGAATCTATATTTACGAGTATTACTGATACAAATTTTCTTTTTCACTCATGTTATGCCAATAATACATGATTTATTTTTTACCGAATAGTTGTGGTTTCGGGTGTATCCTTTTTTAGATATCCTTAATCCTTATAATTTATAGTATATGTATATGAAGGGTTTTTACTATGTAAAGACAGCGAAGGTGTAATGTTTGTTTAGTGTCACTATTTTGTTTTTTATGTGTTGACAGTGTGTTGCCGGATTTCACTGGAAATTATGTGTAGAGGCTAAATTACTATAATACCATATTATATTCATATAATATAACAGGATAATAATACAGGATAATGATATAGTGTTTCAAAGACCAAAAAACACTCACGCCCAATCGTTTTTCTATAACACGCATAGTAGTCGATTTAATTAGAATTTATCATGATATTAAAGTTCAATCGTTGTAACATATACCTACATAGAACGCGCATTCATTGATTTCGATTCACCGCCGAGTGTTAACGCCGACACGGATTGCTTGATATATTTGTTATTTAAAAAATTTAACGGATGAATCGAAAAAACAAATAAATGTAATATATTATGTATAAAATGTATGTACGGAAGGAAAAAAATGTGAAATGATAGAATGACGCGGCATTGAACGCGATTGTAAAAAAAACTGTCGGCCTCGAGTTGTACGGTTCAATCAATTTTTATCGTAGCATTATATTATATTCCACTCGAAAACACATGTTTCATTGTGTACGATTGATGTCATTAAATTTGAAATGCATTAAAATACAGGAATTCGATTGCACCGTATATTGACACACGTCGGTCGTTGTAGGTATAATATGATATACGCGTATTATAATCGATGCTCAAAAAAAAAAAAACAAAACAAAAAACAAGCCGCCAAGTTTTTTCATCCGAGTGTCCGTTTGAGCGTACTTGCGGTGGTAAAAATATAATATCATATAATAATTCATATTTTTGAAAACGTCTACCTATACAATATTATAATATATACACATGTATTATACCTACACGCCGTATCTAGTATCTACCCTGGTGCCTACCCGCGTCATACGATTTAATAATAATAATAATATACGTATATTAGAAAATATGTAATGTCCTAATATCACGCATGCCCCATAATATTATTATGTTGAATATAATGTAGATATTATATAATATAATATACGATATAATTGTATAATCTCTCGTAATCCGCCGTCGGTTTTCTATTCAAATGTGTTTGCGAAATTTATTTTGACATTTATTGCTGGGGAAAAAATTATTTTCAAAATTTGCGCCGTGGATTAATGGCGTAACGCTATAATATATTATTATATCAATAATATTATATACCTACCTAATAATAGCATATGTTCTGCTTCTGCCGCCTCCACCACCGCCGCTGTACATAATACGAGACCCGTGTGCCCGTGTTTGTACATTAGCTGGCGTGTTGTACACTAAAAGTTCTCCAATCATAATAATCACAATGATCCTTTCAAAGGGTATGTGGGCGGCGGCTTTGTTAAATATTTAAACCTTTAATGCACATTGTTTCACCCCTCGAGTGGCCGTGCGGTAGAAGTGATGCAGCCGTTTCCACTTTCCGCCACGGACTACTCGACTCTGTCGACCCGCACAACAATTTTTGGCAGGTATAGTATATACCGCCATCGAAATACAAAAAGCAATGATGAATAATTCTCTTTCGGCCGCGCAATCATGAATATCGTGCGATAAGTTTAAACGAGAAAATGCAAATTCCGTTATAATTCAAATATATTATACGAAATACGAATGGTGGCTGAGCCGGCGGCGGTGTGACACTTTTTGATTGATCCGTCGAACCCGTCGGGGGTTTACCCATTACTGAAAAAAAAAAATAAAATAAAAATACGGACTCGGTTTCTGTATATATGGATAATATTATATATAATGAGTGATGACTGATGAGTTCAATTAACTGCGATTGTGGCGCGCGACGGCTCACGTTAATACTTTTAAGCTCACCATACGTGACTGGTCCGGAAACGAAAGAAAAATAAATTCGATACTGAATATTCTGATATTATTTTAAACCGGAGTCACGTAAACGGAGCGCTTGCTTGTTCATTCCACTCTGAAAACAAAAAAAATCACGGTGTATAGGTACAATATTTAATACGTTTTTCGATTGCTATGCCTTAAAAGTTAAAAGTTAAAATAGATAGGTACATAATTATGTATTTAATGTATAGGCGTATGCCCACATCTTTCGCATCTGTATTACCACGGAATTATGGAAAAACAGTGTACCTGCGTAATGTATTTTATTATTTTAAGACAAGTGTATACCTATCCGATGGCATTTAAAATTATACTCTCGCTTCTTTTATGTCGGAAAACTATGACGAAAAGTATGTTCATGATTATTTGATTACAACGATCTAGTATACTATATATAGGTCTGATATTATATCCTGCTTTGTAGTGTATACGACATAACACACCGCAACAGCGACCGCAACTCACAAGTATTTCTATACAATTATACAAACTCTATTATATTATTATTATATATAAGGGATGAAAACCATATTACATTACGTAGTAATATTCACACACACACACACACCTTGTAACACGCATTTAATGTACTTAATGTGTACATATAATAATATATTGTATACATATTATATATATATATACGATCACAGTTGGACATGGCTTCCGGCGCACTATACGCGTACACAACGGATGCATGTACAGTATATATATATGTATATTGTATATGGCAAAGTTGTACGTTAATTAAATCTGCGATTCCGTCCATTAGACTCAGAGGTCCCGTCAGACATCAAAGGCTCCTCGCAGAGAGAAGCTGCACCGTCTCAGCGTGTGTGCTCCGCGGCGTGTTTCGAAAACAACAAGTATCCCCCGCCGGCCGAATCATAACCATTTTCTTTTATGTTCAGACGAACAAGGCACATACATACTTACTCCCTAAAAAAATCGTTCGGCACATGTACATATATGACGAAGTGAATATCCTACCTACAGCGGGTTCGGGAATTCAATATTTTTCTCTTTGTAATCTGCCCCGTACGTCCGCGTGCAGTATATATTTATATTGCATTTACCCTCCCTGTCTACATTATTAATTCAGAATAATATTGCAGTCGCTCGCGCGTCTTACCTCGGGGGGTTCGTGTGTTTTCGAGATCGAAGGAGAGAAATGGGGAGGGGAAAAAAGAATGAAAATTCGGTAAAGGGATTTCGGCGAACAGAGAAAACGTACCTATATCAGTAAACCGAGGACACGTGGATATTTTATTATTATATGGGGACGGGCACTCACGTGTGACGAAACTAAAAACAAGACGCAATACGGTGAAGTTGTCGAATCAGAAAATCTTCCATCTCGGAAAATCGACGGCGTTCGAATGCGATTTTCGCCCTGCTAGCCATGGGCGTTTTAATATTCGTCACTTTAAAGTCGACCGTTGTAGGTATCTATTACTGTAGGTATATACAATCGCACTAAAATATATTAGATATTTCAATAATACCATATACAAAGTTTTTCCTTTTACACTCGAGTGAGTCGATTCGTCGAGCTGCAGGGACAGATAAATATTATATAATATGTGAGAGTATTATATTATTCCTTTCATCATATTTACCTTTAAACCGTTTACTATATATACTATATATACTATGTATATTCGGTATATGTTATGTGCAGCGTATACATATTTTAAATCCACTTATATATTTTACACGTTCTTTCCCTATTTACTGGCACCTGTATGTTGCTCGCATATCTTTAATCGCTGAAACAACTTAATGTCGTATACGAACTTCGCAACAAGGTCCGGATTATTCAACGTGAACACTTTTATAGACTCGTAAAGGATTAACATACTATATCTATCTTATGTCTGTCCACAGACAGAGGTATATAAATAAATTAATTGATCGTATAAACACTAAAGAGCAGGTGCCCCGAATATGCAGTACTCCATTTTTAACAGGGGTGCCAACATTCAAGCAGGTCACTTTTTCTCCATCGTGGTACATTCACATATTGTATTTATGCATGCACGGGGTGCAAAATTTTAAAACATGTCACGGCGCATTTAACATCCAACAATCTTATCGGTTATCATATAAGATAAATGATAACAAGTTAACATTGATAACAAATTAGTTTTAATTTTTAGTTTAGTCGTTTAATAATATAATATGTCAAAAAAGCAGTATAATAATATGAAGTGTTTCATATACAAATTTGATTTATATATTTTAACCAGGTTACTATTGTCCAACAATCCATTATTTAACACAACGACACCAATTGTTTTTGACTAATTTATTTATTTATTTATTTATTAAGTATTAAACGGGCAAGGCCCTGTTACAATAAACAATAATATTACAATTATTATGATAATGTATAACAAGAAGAATAGCATT
>WHPZ01563344.1:0-22958 GCA_016617965.1 Macrosiphum rosae
GACAACAGTGTAGTATAAAATATTGAAATATCTCCAACTATTGCACTGTTGAAATCGGCATGAATAGTTAGGTATGTACAATAATTATACATTCGTTTATTGTACATAATATTATCTGTGACGATTATCATTATTTTACTATGAAAAAATAGTTTATAGTGTTTATACTTATCTACTATCTGTACTATTTATATATTATGTACAGGATTGGGCAAGTTACTCAATTTATTGTAACTGGTTACAAGTTACAAGTTAATCAAAAACTATGTAACTATTAGTTACAAGTTACTAGCTTCTTTTGTGTTAAGTAACTAGATACAAGTTACAGTTATATGTAACTAAGTTACATTTAAAGACTAAAAAGTTAAAAGTTACATTGGTAAATGTATAAAAAATTATTACCGACCAGGGGCCAGGTAAAATCACTTTATGGTCGTTATGTTAGGAAAAAGGATGTACCAACTATAATCGTACAACTACTGACTATCCAGTGGCCAGATTAATTGTGAAAACCAAAATGAACGAATATAAAAAAAAATCTGAATCATGTATTTTTAAATTGGTATTGGAGAAATAAGTGAGGAGCATTCAACCTTGTATTAAATTTCAAGTATTTTGACCAAACAAAAAAAAATTTAATTTACATTTGTTAAAAAAAAAAACTAAAAGAAGCAGGTAAATGGATGTCGCTCTGCTGTACAGTAGATTACAAGTGCGCCAATGTATAATGGATTGTATTAAACTTGAATTCAGTGATATTCTATCATTGTATAAGAAAAACGATTCTGAACGAAAACGGTTTGTCAGCCTAGATATTTTATATTGTCATTAATATATCATGTAAGTTGAATTAATATAATATTATTATTTTTTATTTGTTTCTGTGGTAATAAACGAAGCATATTAGGAAGAGTAAGATAGGAGAGGTTTGAAATTAGAGGATTTGAGTCTTGAGTGATTGAAAGTGTTTTTGTGGAATGATTTATAAAAGTGAATGGCAAGTGTATGAAAGGTTGGTATTTTGAGGTCAGAGTGGGGGAGAGATTGCTGACGTACCAGGGGGCTTTTGAATTGAGGCGAAGGCAAATTGACTGAAATGATTGGAACATTTTCATATTTGATATTTTGGCCGTACCCATTCTGAATTATTAAAAATAATAATTTGAATCAACATATTCCATTAAATTCCCAATATTATTACTTCTTCACGAATTTAATACTATATATTGTTATTCTTTACTAGTTTATCAAATTATAATTTTCCTAATAATTATCTACACATTATTATATTTTATGACAATAATGATATGACGAATATTTTTTCCTCGAATGTTTTTAATATTTATGTTCCATTACTTTCTATTATTTACCTATATGTTTTCCTAAGAAATTCATCAGGACAATTAGTTATTGTTGACTAAAAAATATATACATGTTGACTCTATAGGTGCAACTGTACAAGGTACACTGGCACACTGCACCTTCATGAAAGAATAATAATGAGGTATTGGAAATATAATGTTTGGCGTGTTTTCCAATTTGTATTCAAACCGAACACTATGCATTAACAGCGCATAAATTCATCACTCGTCAATTATTACTAATTTATATTTGTCTAACTAACTGATTGAAAATGACTAAGCTACATAAAACCACAATAATGCTTTTGGATTTCCGTGGGTGTTTCACTGTTTTTGTACGGGATGCAGTATGATTGTAGAAGCTTTACTGGCACAAATTGACAATGGCATATAGTATATTTGCATAAATGTTTACTCTGAGCGATCTCGTATATAAATATCATGACCGTTACATTTACCAAAATCCAATCTCCCGTGGTTTTTTTCGTACATACAAATTTAATGCAATTCAATATTCTGCGCGTAACTGATAGTGTTTTAGATCTTGGTTTTAAGTTTACCTCCAACCTTGAGCCTAAGAAACACGTTGAATATATACGCGCTGTAAGGTTTTTAAATCGTTCGGCGATAATAATATCAGATTGACTAATAAACTAAATCTAAGTGTATCTATTAAGGTAGGTATAGGTACAATATTGTGCCCTTGTCCGCTCCATTTTTGAGTATGGACATATTGTTATGGGTCCTCATACTGCTAGGGATGTAAGGCAAGTTGAACGAGTCCAGAATAAGTTATTACGTTTTGCTAGTTATGTTTTAAAAATATCCTGTGACCTGTAGTCCACCTCATGACTACTCACCGGTAAAAATCTACTTGGCCTTTCTTCATTGGCAAAGCAAAGACGAACTGCTGGTATTAGATTTATCGAAGAACTGTTAAACGGCAAAGTTGAATCCACTTAGCTATAGTATGTGCTTTAAGGTACCTCTGCGTTTCACTAGATATACCGGTTACCACTCCTATTTATGGCCCTCATGCCACAGCGAATTACTTAGTTAACGAACCGCTTAGAAGGCTAATGACGAACGCCAATGTGGAACCCCAGTTTTTAATAGAAAATTTTATTTTTTTTCTCTTAAACTGTTGTATAATAATATACTTAATTATGCGTGGGAGTATGTTACCTTTCCGGTTAAATAAATAAACAAATAAATGACCAATTACCACCATCATTATAGGTTCAATATAGGTAACTACTTAGTATATCTGTTTATTTTATGTTGCAAATTGCAATGCTTAACATTTTAAGTTTTGCCTTCAAATTATTATATTTCATGTTTCATAACTACATTTTTCGAAACAACGCTAGTAATATTTTAATTTTATTTCGTTCGGTGATCGCTCTGCTATCAAATTTATTAAAGTTTTATTTTTTAACTGAACAATTGCTTTAAAAGTAGCTCTTCTCTTATATTTATGATATTGAAAGATAAAACCCTTGAAAGTATTACAATTTACAGTACAATACAATTAGCTAATCATAAGAATGAAAAACAAAAAACATTATTAATATATTATGTTTACGGCTGTCATAAACCTGATTACAGACTGCCGGCCGATGCAAGTATGGCTGGTATCCAGACATGGTACGCGGTATCCATCGCGAAAAAAGATCGAGGAACTTAAGAAGTTGAACGAACTTAAGACAATGATAACAGCTGAATCGACAATGTGCCCTGAAGATATCGTGGCCATCAAGAATTGGAATACAAATCTGACCAAAGACGATCATTATATGCTGCAGAGGCAGGGTGTCGAGGAACTCAAGTCACTGGCCGTTCGGCTCAAAAGACAATTCCCACAGATATTCAATAACCCATACACCGAAGCCAACTTCAAAGTACGTAAATTTAACTTTAAAGTGTATAATATTATATCTCCATACATTGATAAACCTTCTACGCTTGAAATTCAAAACTGTCACTATAAGTTCTATTTATTTATAAACAAATTATTAGACCAGCCATAACGTATAGAATTCGTTATTCAAATCTAAATTACAGGTGCTCGGATATTCCATATAGTTAGTGAGAAATAAACACTCTCCAGGACATTTTAAAATTAGAAATACTTCTCAATGCCACAGAAAACTCCATGCAGCAACAATAAACTATACTAAAATCCATAGATCTCCATTGATTACACTCTCTAATCCAATTAACCTCAGGCCCACTAAAACGTAGTTAGCCAAGAAACTTTATAAATTAAAGGTAGAAAAAAATTATACTTAAATAAGTCCTGATTTTTAAAATTGCGTACGACACACGACGTAAGTAGCTATGAATGCGCCTTTGTTCACCAAATTGACTATAATATTGTTTAGAAAAAACTATTTCGCTAATCATTGATACCCATTAACCACCCAACCATACTGGGAAATAGGTATAGTTGATTATTTTCAGGTATTTAGTATATTAATATGGTAACGGGTTAACCACACGGTTAACATGTTGACAGTGTAATAGTTCTACCTACCTTAATCTACCTTCTTCTTAGCACCCCCAAATTGTTGATAGCATCATCGAATTTATATTGACTATAACATTATGATTTATGCTATAGGTATTTGGATACATTTATTTCTAAGACCTTATAATTTTCATAATAATAATACATAGGAATAACATATTATAATATTAACATTAACATATTAATAACATACAATCAGAATAATAATACAGATAATAATGTATTATGTTATATGTAATTGCTTATAGTTTATACTAAGATTAATGGGAAGGTGTATACTGTATACCAATTACCATTCATGGTGTACAATTGGAGGGAGGTGTGAGGGGGAGGGTGGCAAAGTCACTTTAGTAGAAAAAACCGTAGCACCCTCATAAATTTAACTCAACTTACGCCTTTATTACACTTACAACTTACTGTAAATCGGCACGGAGTGATTCATTATTTTTATAGTAACACGTAATATACTAATATAGTAATATGTATAATAGTAAGTACCTAACAATTATTTATGTCACTTTATCACAATAGAGAGAGTGTTACACTTTTACAGTTATATAATATGTTAAATTAATTATAATAAAATATAAAAGTGGTTCGACCGTTTTATTTTTTCAGTTTCTGACTTCGCATAAGCAACGTGCCAAAGACAGCGCCACCGTGTTTTACCAATCGGTGTTCAACCGAAACCCCGAAAATGAATTACCGATCGTCAAAACGTCAGATGATAGATTCTATGTAAGTATAAGAGATGCTCTGCAAAAATTATATTTAAAAATACTGCTTATTAATATTAGAACTAGCACAGTAAAAGGGATTAGTAATTAATAAATTGTAGTACAGGCTACATAGATTAGCTAGGTATATAGTATAATATAGATAATAGGTAAGGACGGTAGCGGATTTAACGGTCGGAAAATGACGATCGGGCCCACGCATAAAGTATATGCAAGTTACTTATTTTTAAATTTTTACCACAAAAATATAAATCGTTTTATTTTGCACATAAAATTTTCCATTGTAAGGTTATAGGTTAATAAAAACAATAATTTTGTAAGTATATTACTGATACATTTTGTATACACAATTATTATTATTACACCATTTTTGGTGCACAGGGGGGGGGATTTCCTGCTCAAAGGGCGAAGAGTTGTGTGCATACGAGTTTCCTCCCACCCTAATCATAAATAAAAAGGTTATTATACACTAGTTGCTTCTAATGATTAGTTAATTCATAATTATATAAGAATTGCCTTCCAAAAATGTACATTATAGTCATAATAATTGAAATTATATAAGTACCTATACATAATAAAGGTACTTATTTTAATAATTATTATAAAACATTTAATTCATAGTAACATAGATATATTTATTATAATTTTCACCATAATTTCATAATGATAAACATTAGTCTTATAGCTTCAATTTTATTATGGTAAGCTTTTATTTTATGTTACTTTAAGTCGTTATAGGATAGAGAATAATATCATTTTTAAACACATTTTCTAGATTTTTAGAAATATTAACTGTATATACTACGATTAAAAAACATCAGTCTTACGTATATATACATGAAACATGTGTACACATAATACACATCTGTTGAAAATAATAATATAATTTGTCAATAAAAAAACAATTGGTAAAAAATTGTAACAATATAATAAAAAAATATTGTCTTGTTACTTTTAGTTTATTATTATTTTATTATTTATTATATTATCGTTAGTAAGCTTATATTTATCACTATTATCAGTCAATATTTTATGTGATCAAAATTTGATATTATTTTATTTTCAATCAACTTTTTCATGTAAGTATCAATGAAATTTATGTTGTTTCTAATTTGTATTAGTTCATGCGTTTACTTGTTAAAACTTAATAACGCTGAATGCTAAAAACACGCTTATGCCCATGAATGAGAGAAAAAGGAATCTTTTGATATAAATGTATCTACTAAATAGTGTGAAAATGTAAAGTCATAAATTTCGACTTTGAAATTATTAATAAATTTGAGAAACTGTTTGAAAATGTATGAATTGTTTATAAGAAGTACATGCCTATTGGGAGGCAACTATAGTATTCTAAAGCCTTTATGGACCCTTTTTGCATACGATAAAATTTAGGGTACGTCGAGACTCGTATATACTATATAATCCAGGCTTTGGGAGGCAATTTGTATAAGAATTATCAATCTTTTTGACATCGGGAGACTAGTAAGCGCCTGAAAACTACCTAACATAAACAAAATGAGACCATATTAAAAAAAAAGTCCTTCATTATCGACCTGGTACCATATATTACAATTATTTATATTGCAATACAAATTCCATATCATTATATAGGTAATTGTTATACCCCATGCCTTACCAGGTCTCGATTCAGTGACTTTTTTCACTTAAAGGATACGCCACTGAAGTCATCATTCGTGTAAACATAATATACGTTTAGGTTATGTAATGGAGGTGGAAATGTAAAGTCTGTGTATACCCACTAATTATAGTTTATAATTTACATACAAATATTAAGAAATATTTATTAACAATAAAATTTCATAAGCTGGTATGCAGCTATACAACAGTGTGTGGCGTGTGTTAAGTATACATTTAATGTAAATGATTAATAGTTAACAAGTTAAAAATAGATACCAGGGAATGGCTATAATCATATCTTATTATAATTTAAGATAATGTCATCGCACTGTTTGTTTTTCTATCTCTCTCACCCACGCGCAACATAAACAAAACGTATACTACACAGTCTGAGTAGAACTCATTTAATTTTGGTTTTAGAATAAAAACACCAATTATGAAATTTAAATATGAGAATATTTTGATGTACAAGACTGTGCATTTTTAAAAATAAAATATTTTTTAGAAATTTACTAGTCGTTAGGAGTTACATGAGTTACATTTTTCGTCATTTCTAAACGATATATCGAGTGTTATATTCGGAATAATGAAAAAACGCACAGTCTTACTCTTCGAAATATTGTCATATTTTCATTTTAAAATAGGTATTTTTACTCTAGAACCCAAATTGAGCGAGTCTACTCAGACTGCGTAAACGAGTTTTATCTATGATGCGCGAGGTTGAGAAAGAGAAAACAAACATTGCACTGCAATCCTCTTAATTTCGGCACGCCACTTCGCAGCTAATGGCGATTACTTAGATAGGTATATTAAATAATAATAATGTGTAATAGCTGTACAAGTGCAAGCAGGTCGAAGACGACGACAACGACACAAAGGGACAAGGAGAAGTGAAAAAGTTCGAGGACGGCCCACTCGTGCGGTCCGTTGTGTCCAGGGTATCTATGGCGATGGGCCTTAAACAAAACCTCAGTTACGGTGAGTTTATTCACTATAGGTCAATATTTCACGCGTGAACAAAAATAGTAATAATATGGCATTACGCTTTTTACATTTTTGCAATATTAATTAATTATTATTACGAACTACGCACGGCTGACAACTCATCCAATCGTATAACTGTATAAGTATATAATATTAATAATATAGTATGTAATATTCATAAATATTTAACGTACCTGCTACTTAGTAGTACCCAATATATCCATTAACAGATTAACCTATTATAATATACTTAAATTATGTATAGCTTTTGCATTGTCTTCATTCATTGTTGATGAGTAATGACGACAAATAATAATAATAATTACAATATATTATTATAATATTATGGTACCTACGTATTGTATTTTACATTTATACCAGTACCTACACAACTGACAATGTATAATATACACATAAAAAGGCTAGCGACCCCGGTGCAGTGTTTTAGCAAATCGTTCAACAGTGTGCTGTATTTTAGTATTTATGATGTGTAGTGTGTACATAAAATTCGATTTCCTCGCCTCTACCGGAACATTGCAATTTGCAAATATGTATAAAATATAATACTAGTTTTATTACCCGACATCGCTCAGCTTAAAACTAATCTATCTTTTTATCGTTTTCCGTTTGGTTTTAGTTGAAATATATATCTAATAAAAACATAATAAATTCCAATTATTAATTTTATTATTTTCCACTTCTTCATTCTGGACATAGTTTTGTAAACATATAAAACTGGAGACTGATTCAGCAAATGCATAAGACGACGTAAATCTAATATCGTTAAGATTGGTATTATTCTTTTTGTGTTCACATAAAAAATTTGTCCAGAATTAAAAAAGCAAATCTTGGCTGCAAATTATAAAAGTAATCATTGTTTCATTTGAAGATTTTTTTTTTTAAATACTTATATTCATAAACATTTTATATGCCATATTTCTACCGATTATTGTAGTAATATAAACTGTAACAATAATAGCAACTATTTTAATGTTTATAGATCAAGTAGGTATGAATTTAGTTACTAAATATTCCCAATAGGCTATAGTAACCTATATTCGTTGAACAAATAAGCTATAAACACCAGTTACGTTCCCAAGGGCCAAGGGGGTAGGGGTTATATATCCCCCATTATTCGATTAATCCTCATATTTGTGTCTTTGGTATTACCACCACATTTCATTTAAATCTATTATTATTTATTTGCTATATCATACCCTCTCCCTTTGAAAATCCCTGGGCATGCCACTGATACACACTCAATGCAGAGTCTCAAGGAATCTATTGATATGGCTTTTATTGAAAACAATCCAGAAGTTTTTGTCTTATGACTTATGAGTATACACAGGACAAACCAATAAATAAACATTCATTTTTATTTATATAGATACCTAAAATATAATATCAAGTGTTTTCATTTTTTTTTAATATATAGTACTGTTACTTACTGTACTAACCACCCACTGGCCACCGAATAATCACCGTAATTATATTCTATAACTTCGCTACGTGAGGTCATTGGATTAATTAAACGAATATAATTGAACGGATTCGTTCGATTAATTATTTGATTAACTCCAATAACGGTTATAATATGCTAACCCCGCTCCCCGAACACGCAGATCCCTGTAAGCGTAGTATTGTTTTTAATAGCCATTTATTAAGTGTATTCGACTTAACTCTCCAGTTGTATGTACAATGCACAATAATAAATAACGCTCACCGGTTTAAACAAACGTTTTTCAATTACCAAAAGAACTTGGCTGTTCGTTATAATAATAGCGACTCGTCAAATTCTTGCAACTATAAAATACATTAATCACGTACAAGTACGTGGCGGATTTAAACACAAAGGCTCATAATCCGTAAACATTACTAATGTCCCAATAAAATAATTACCAAGGTTTAAAGCAACATTTTCATTTTTTAATAAATATTATGAGTTAAATTACTTTAATTATAATTAATTCATATAAGAATTAACTATACGAAATAATTTGGTAATTATAATTCACAGTCAAATTGTACCTACCTTAGTTTAAGAGAAATATTCAAATTGAAAGAGACTTTTACACAGCAATAATTAAAGATGAATAAAAATATTAATATTTACTTGGTTGTAACTTATACGCTTGTAAAGCTCACTGCTTTTTGTTCTTGCCATACGTAAATTATCTGTCTTTGATTATATTCACAATCATAGACATTAATATATATATTAAAATTTAATACGGGGCCTGGTGTGGCTCGGTGGTTGGCCTCAGTCTTTAACGCTCAAGGGGGTGTTTAGGGGTTTTACCCCCCCTCCCCTTAAAAATTCCTGAGCACGCTTCTGAGTTCCCGGATGGGGGACCACAACCGTAACACTCTCTACAAAATTCTAATGGGCATATTGGCCGAAGCTTAAGATCAAAAAAAAAAATTTTAATATAATACGCATATTTTAAGTTAATTGGTACTTTCTGTTATTACTATGGAATATCCACCATGCACACGTGACACATCATTCCTGAAATTATTAAATCGAATCCTTTTCTTTTTCGGTTTTGATAATTTTAAAAACAATTATGAAGGAACATGACTCACACGGGCAACGGTGTGAATGTAGGCACTGCGTATAGCTGATAGCTGGTAAACTGCGCGTAGGCCTATAAGTTAGGTACTATATTATTATATACACAGTACACACGTCAGACACACCCAGAAACCAGTGGTGGATAGACACTTTTATTGTTAAAGAGAATAATTTAATTGTATAAAGACTATACATCAGTACATCATACCTGAAATTGTACAAACGACACACCACACAAAGCCGTTCGTGAACCACAAAACGTATTTTTTCTACAGACAGATATCCTTCACAAAAATTCAAAGAAAAACTATTAACAAATAACAATGGTGTGAAAAACAATATTTAAAAAATTGGGAAAAAAAATGTTTGTTCTCCAAATAACAAGAATAACTTTTTTATAGACTATAATACTTAAACATTTTTGAAAAAAGAAAGTATGTTTGTATACCTTGGAGCCACCAACAGTCGGGGACCATAGGAAAAATCTTGTCCTCAGTGGCTCAGTCCCTATCGGCCTATTCACCCCCGGCTATACAAGGTGATTCATTAAGCGTAAAACACTTATTATCTCAAAAAGTATTAATGTTTTTGGAAATATTTTCTTACATAGTTACAAGTTGTTAAAAAAACAACGTTTTTATTAAAAATCATATTTTTAAATATTTTTATCCTTATATTCTTTTAAGTTTTTTACCTTTTTTGAATTACAACATAGAGTTTTAATTTCATTTTCCTAAGCAGAATATTTTTCTAAGTATTTTGATACACAAAAATCGAATGTAGGGCGAGTAGCTAATGAGTTATAAGTATTTAAAGTTTGGACAAGTGGAGTAGTGGACAAACATTTTGCGGGGTAACCCCATACCACTCCACTCCACCCATCAAAAACATAAAATATTCTGCTTTGGAATATGAAATTAAAACTCTATGCTGTCATTCAAAAAAGTAAAAAAACTTAAAAAAATATAATTAATTCTAATTAAATATAATTTTTTAATAAAAACGTTGTTTTTTTACAACTTGAAACTATATAAAAAAATATTTTTAAAACATTAATACTTTTTGAGATAATGAGTGTTTTAAGCTTAATGAATCACCATGTATACTATATATAGTAGGTACCTAATTAGTTATATTGTACTATACACAATAAATACATTTTAGATTAATACAATTAATCATTTAAATGTATAAATAATAAAGTACAATACAAAAATAATCTACCAAAAAACCAGCTGAAGCAGTCATCGTAATCGTCACGCCAAAACGCTAAAACTTTTCTGAAACTAAAAACGATTTTACTTTCTTAAACAATAATTATTAATTAGAATAGTTTGGTCAATATAATATTATATTAGCGAATACTTTTCTGTAGTGGGTCAACTGCTGTCAATGAGTATTAAAAACAAAAGTACTATTGTGGTGTAGCATAATATTATGTACCTTGTAGGGCATTGCACTTTTCAATAATTATAGGTATCCAGGTAGGTAGTGCTAAATAATGGGAACTAAAATATATTGCATTCTTTGGTTTTCATACGGTTTACAGCCTTACAGGTAATATGATTATTGATGCGATGCATAAATCTTATTGATTTATTATGTTATGGTTTAGTATAGTATGGGTCATGGGGTAATTATGCTAAGCGCGTATATGCATAAACTTAATGTTACAATAAATTTATTTTTGAGATTTATATATTAGATAGTTAATAATTAATATATTTATAGTGTTCTTTCGTATTGTTTTGATACAAATATTGATGCTAATAAACCTAAACATCACTATCACACAAGATTAAAGCTTGGAGTAATAAACCGGTTAATAGGAAATTCTTTGGTGAAAAAATATTTTATGTACTTATAAAAGTCTTTTCAGCATAGGTGCAAATGAGGGGGCTTGGGGTGCTAAGTCCCCCCCAAACTTAGCAGTAGCCCCCACCCCTAAAAAAAAACCTAGGACATACAATTTTAATATGCTATATTGCAATGGTCTGCTTGCCTTTAATATATTCAGCCCCCCCTCCCAGCCACAAGTTGAAATTGCGCCTATGTTTTTAAGATATTTAAATCTTGATTTATCTAGTTTATATAATTAAAAAAACATTTTTAAACTATGTAAATAATTTAGATTTAAATATTTTATGGATTAAGTTTTATTTTATATGTTAGGTACACTAAACTTGGCATTTAGTAATTATTTAATTTTGCATGTGTGTTTAGTATTGTTATAAATTATGTTTAATTTATATTTTATAACTACTGTTTTTTAACTCACTGTTCCCTTTCACAAGCTTGCTTTTTGGGACAGCTTCATCAAAGAACCTACAATTTGTTTTGAAATTTATTTTCATTGAATATTATATAATTTGTACCTACTTCGTAATTTTGATGATTCAATAAATATATTATTAAATATTAAGTACTATGATGCGCTAGTGTTCAAAGAAGTAGAACAGCTTGACATTGTTTTTGTACTTTCATTAATATTTCCATGTAAAGGTGAAAACACAAAAAATATTAAATATCATTACACATAATTTATTTACATACCCGAGGGGCTATATTTGATATAATATAACTGAAAATATTCCAATAGTAGTAAAGAATTATTTATTATTTGACCAAGTATATATATAGTAGTGTATTATATTATAAGGCAAATATAAGTTCCCCCGCTAGACATAAGTACATAACAGGTAAAAATTAGTACATTACCCCTGTGTGGCCGTGTATGCATACGTAAGTTTGGAAATAAATTTCAGAAATATCGTAGAACCTAACCATTTGTAGGACAAGGTTGGCCAACCCCATATAGTCGAGAGCAAATTAAGAAGAGAAAAAGAAAAAGAAGGAAATATACAAACACTGAAACACGATTCCACACATTTCATATTATTATATTATATACTTGATTCGTGATTCCAATAATGGTTTTATATGAAACGTTGCCGTAACATTCGTTTACTCTCTTTATTATAATAATATATATAAAAATAAGAACTAATTAGTATAATTAGTTGTATACGTGAACTGACTATTTTTTTTTCGAAATTAACGCTTAATGGTGTCAATGTAGCAGCATTACAGACTAAACGTATTACACACCTGTACATGGTTACTTGCATGTAGGTAGGTACCATTAGAAATGTAATACATTACTTTTTTAGATAGGATGATGTATAGTATGTATATTTTAGTTTGTATATTATAAACCTACCTACCTAGTAATACAAAATTAAAACTATAAACACAAAGATAAATTAATTAATTTGAAAAAATGTGTACCTAATCATTTGATATCATTAGATATGTATGTTAGAGATCAATATATGAATCAACAATTGATGACGATCTTTTAATTGAGATAGGTACAACCCAAGCTCAAATATTTCCAAAATTACGATTTTTTTTTTTAAATTTAAAAATAAAGTTGTATGTTACAGTTACACGATGCCGTCAGTCGTCACCATAATATGTGCAACGTTTATAATATAAGTATAATAAAATTGTTTTCTACTCTTTTTTTAGAAAATGTTTCACTGATGTTGGAATCGTGCATTTATGAGAAAGCTTGGTACATACAGTCGCGACCAGCATGGTGTGCCGTGTTCACACAGTACGATTTCGAAGTACGTATACAGTATACAAATTATATAATTATTAATTATTATACGGTATAATCGGTGTACTATTAATTATAGCGAGTGCACATCATAATTATGTACTGATAATACCTACCTATTACTTACTCAGTTACTCAACCTTTTAACAAATGCATCCTTCACGTCTACTTAGAACTCTTCAATTAATATAGTTTTTTTGTTTGCGCGTATTCATCTTCGCCATTCCTCTTTAAATGTCCGATCTATTAATGGTGGGTGGAGCATCGTTTTTTTATTTTTGGAGAATTCTCCATAATCTTTAATTGTGTGTGTATTTGGATATAGTTCAGGGGTATTTTTGATTGGGCAGATATTTGAATGGTTTAGCACATTTGTATTGGTTATTTAAAAAAATAACTATGTTTTAGTGTTTTATGGACATTTTACAGCATAATATGATGTACCTACATTATGACGAAAATACGCACGGGTTAGGACGGCGCTTTGTATAGGCAATTTAGAGTCATCCTATTATAATTTGTCACACCCGCATGTGTTGTCTCCGTTTTACGAATGTAGTACAACATAGCAAAAACTGTTTTGCGCGGGACAACTTTTATCTTTCTGTGTTTGTAGTAGTGGCTCCAAAATTTCTGAACATATAGGTTGGAAAATTATCTATGCAACAGCTTGGCTATATTTTAGATAACATAAATACAATAAAAGTTATTTGCTTCTAAACATTTGGTTTTTTTCATTTGCTTATAAAAATGATTGGATAGTGCTATTAAAAAAAAAGATGCACAGTTAAAGTTCTTCTTTACGTGTTGTGAAAATTTGGTAATTCTACAACAAATATGATGCGAGAAAAGTTGTCCCGCGCCGCCGCGCCTAACAGTTTTTGCTGTGTTGTACATTTGTAAGATGGAGACACCACATGCGGGTGTGACATTCTCTTAAGGGGATTTGAATATTCGATACCGTGATTTTCTGTCTTTATCTAACTCTAACACACGCTTGACATAGGACATTTTAGACGGGTTCTTTGCCAAACAAAGATACCAATATTGATCTAATGAAGCAATAAGAATTCTAAAAACAGATTTGAATTTGTCGCAAGTCTACTTGAAATTGACTTTCCCACATTTTAATTTTTTGATTTTAACTTCTCCAAAAATTTAAATACAACAATTTTTTTAATTACTTTTTTTAATATAACAGTTTTAGGAATTGGGGGATAATATAAAAAATGCGGGAAACTTGATTTCAAGTAGACTTGACGAAAACTTCAAATCTGTTTCCAGAATTTTTATCTCTACATTAGATCATTTGGTATGTTTGACAAAAAACAAAAAAACACGTCTAAAATCCTATGTCACGCATGTGTTAGACAAAGAGAAAAAATCAAAGGGTGGAATCCACTTAATAATTCAGTTCGCAGCTGTAGAATGTAGATAATACCTACTGTAAATCTACAGCTGCAGCCGTGATTCAGTCATTTAAAATATTAATAAATATATCCATTACCCTACACATAGACAAACTTATAACTTATAATCCGACCGGAGACATAGTCCATACACAATTTACGTAAGGTTTGTAAACCCACAAGATTTGTTAAGCTTTGTTAAGCCACAAAACATTCCTCTGTGGCTTTATGTTAGGGTGGAATGAAAAAAATGAATCTTAAATATAAACTTTCTAATAGTTGGGAAAATATGTGTTTTGGTCTCTATATGCTATAATATATAATTTTAACATGTCTAGGATTAGATTAGGAAGTGCCGCAAGGCATTTGAACAAGCCCGGATTATGGGGGGGGGGCAAGGGGGGCATGGTCCCGGGCCCATCTTTATCCCCAAAATATATTTTTTTAACACGTCCAATATAGTTTTCAAAAAAAAATTATTATTTAAGTAGGTAGGTATAGAAGTTAAATTATTATTAATAATTCGAAAATAAAATTGTTCTCCATTGTATACCACAAAAAATTACTAAAAAAAATGAACTATGTTTCCCAAAAATGTTGATGGTTTTTTTTTTCATTTTGAGCATTTTAGATTACCAATTTAACTATTTAAGTAAGTACTTATACAAAAATGTAGTTGTAAGAAAAAAAATATTTAGCTCTTGTAAATTAGGTATTTCATTAAGAGTATTAATGCATTATATTAAACTTAACTTTAGAGGACCATAGTTATTAACCTAGCGAACCAAAATTTATCATTCGACTGTCAAAATATTCAGGAAAAAAGTTTTACCAGAATCAATCAAAAAATGTAGTGGTTACCATTTGAAATAATAATGTCGATTTTATTATTGGTACAACTGCGTGTTTAAAAGTGTTAAAAATGTTGTCAAAAAATTGTCTGTTAAAAATAAATAAACACTTATATTTATGTTCTAACGCAATTCCATATCATCGATTCATAATTGTTAAAAAAAAAACCCGCGGACAATGACATATGATACACTCTGAATATTTGTTGTATAGTAAAAAATTATACAATAATATAAAGTCTTTAATATGTAATGATACAATTATTTTGAAGTTAAAGTTGAAAGGGGGCTGATCCTTAGTACGGGCTTGCATTTGAAATATATAATAGTACAATTATTTTGCTTGGTTTACTGGGTTATTCTATTTACGAGTTGTCCTATCTGACCTAAATGTGACATTTCATCGTTAATTCAATAGACAAATTCGATTTTACATCCAGTATCACTGTAAAGTTTATTGTTTTTGAGTTTGTTTGTTAAATATTCGTTCAAAATGGCTTGTGTTTTGTCCAGGAATAATTAAAATGTTTAATTTTTGGAAATGCTAAATATGTAACAATGTACTTCCAACTTTTGAAGACGTTATGCAAAATTATTTGTATGTGAAAGGGTAACATATACAAAAACCCAAAATTATCTCTAAAGAACCTAGTGTAAGGTCTACAACAGAAACTGTAGCAGTTGATTTAGAAAAGGTATGACTAAAAGCATCAATTCCAGTAGTATCTCCTACACGTGATGCAAATGATAAAAAATTACCATGATAAATATTGGAATATACTGAAGTCAGCCAAGAGTAGAATAAATAGGTGATGAAACTTTAAAAAAAAAAAAAATTAAACAAAACACGTCTTTTTGATATTGCGATATTGCGGCATGTGAATGTGTTGAGTTTAGTTTATGTAATTGTGAAGATCTCGAAAAGTTCCAACTATCGAGCAGGTATTATTTATAGATCAAATAAGTCTATGACTAAGAATAGTCTATGTAATACCTAAGCATATATAACGTTGACACCAGAAAGATATTCAATAATCGCTCACTAATCAATCAGTTAATCACTACACTTTTCAACTTGTATAGTATTGAAATTTGCAAAGGCCATTATATTTTAAAATAAGACTAAAAGATTTTAATTTTTATCCAACAACGCCAGTGAAACATTTTTAATTTTTTAATGTGGCCCCAGAGTCCTAAAAGGTTGCCGAGTACTGCTCTAGGGCTTTGGGCCCCTAAGGCCTCACATTTATTTGATTAGTAATTAACACTGACATTCTAATGGATTTCATCCAATGGTCCTTACTGCATTGTATCACTCCACAGTCCACAGTATTATACTATTATATTAAAGAATAAATACCTAATTTGTTTATTAATTTTATTATAAGATATTTCTAGCCTAGGCTATCTACATCTATGGATATATTATGTAGTTTTGAGTTTTGACTTTTTTAACATGATAAAATAATATTAATGGTGTTTATACAATAAGATGATTATAATAGTAATTATTTGTAAATTATGTATAGTTCAGAATAAAGTAATTAGTAATAAAATAAATAATAATATAAATGTCTGTTAACATAATATGTCGGACTTTTATCTAAGTACGAATAGTTACCTAACTAAGAAGGTCGTGGGGACGGCCCCGTTTTAGTCGGCGTTGAAGAGAATAAATAATAATATATATGTTATAATACCACCTATCACCACTATAGGGGTGATCTTAAATTTGTTGACAATAATGTTTTTTTTTTTCTTAAGATCCTTGAATACGTAGATGATCTCAAATATTACTATGATAATGGGTATGGAAATCCCATTGGAGAGAGCATGGGATGCCCTATTGTGAAGGACTTGATAGACAATTTCAAGTATGAGCAACTTGTATAGTTGTTTGATAATAAATTGATAACACACCTGTTGTATTAAGCATACAATTTAAATCTTATAGGGTAAAGGTATGTTTCCTACATGTATCAATGTTAAAAATTATTAGAATTTTAAACTAAATCAAGAAAACATTTATGTAATATGTGACAAAATATACAACTAGGTCTAGTCAGTAAATTTTAGTAGACTAAAATCATTTAGGTAGCAACATAGAAAAATGAGTTAAAGTAAACCTTATAAAAATAGGAGTGGATGAAAGAGAGAAGTCTACAGATACAACAAAGTAGGTTGTCGGTACAACAACAAAATAAAATACAATATTAATATATAATACTTTATTACTGTTTTGTTCTAGTAACCTCGTCAAGAGATCACAAACTAGTTTTCAATATTTCTAATGCTACTTAATTGTTTTTAGACCACTAAAACTTACTAGCTAGACTTAATTATATAATATGTTATTACATATTACATAAATATTGATTTGACCTAGTTTTTAAATATGTTCACGAACTGAGAAAAAATAGCAACATACCCATACCCTAACTTAATATATATTATCTTATGCTAAATTCAACACAACATTAACATTAAAAATAATAATATAATTAAAATGTAGTTTGTTAATTCTATAGGAACATTTCCAGAGGAAAACAAGGACCATTAGGAATATTTTACTTTGGACACTCACCTAACGTTTTGAGTGTGGTTGCCAGGTTGGGCATTGGAAAAGATAATACTCCATTACTGAGTACAAACTTCGAACAGATGAAAAATAGAAAATGGAGGACATCATTCATAGATCCATTTGCGTCAAATGTAATAGCAGTGTTCTACAAATGTAGGGATGGAAATAAAGCCATGATTTTACTCAACGAACATGGCATACCGATGGGTAAAGATGAATGCCGAACCTGTCCATGGGAACCAATTGAAGCACAATTTAATGCAATAACCTCTAATAACCAAACATGCAACTTAAATATGTGTAAGAACTGTGCAGCATTATCCTCAATCAATTTAGTCATAGTCATATTTGCATATGTAATACACTTGCTATATATTTAGAAAATATTTTTACTTTCATCTCATTATACAAAATTGAATATAAATTTAATACTATCTTAGAAGTTAGTCTTTGTTTAAATTATCCAATGCAGTTTGAATAGACCATATACTCAGGGGTCTCATATAACCAACAGAGCGATATGCATTTTTAGAATAAATAGCTTCTGGTGTCTGGTACGCCATGCCTATATTATTATAAACAGTATTATAAATACCCTTGGCTGTGTTAAAACCTTCATCGCGTAAACCCTATGAACAAATGTTTATCATTAACATAATGCACTTCATTGTAATACTATAATTCACAGTATAAAACTAACGTGTGCGATCATTAAAGAGGACAAAGCATATGTAACTCCTGTCCAAACTTCTTCACTTTGTACCGAAAACGTGTCTGGATTGCCATCAGGCATTATGCCATTCACGGCTCCCATTTTTCCATCATTGAACCCAAGTACATTCATCTTGTAAATTGTCTGAAGAGCTTTTTTGACTCTATCAACTGGGAGTACCTAAAATAAAAACATAATTATTTGATAAAAATATACACATTAAAACTGAAACCGTTTGTACAATCCATTACCTCTTCGTTTACACCACAACATTTCAAATACCATTCCCCACACAATTGATCAGCCATAATTGATTTTGAATGATGCTGACCAGACGAATCAAAATTGAAATATTCACCTGCAAAAATAAATGTACTAACATTCTAATTCTGTTCAGTATTCTATAACAAAATGTTAAGTATATATATAATTATTTTAGTATCAAAATATTAAATAATACACATTTGATAAACAATTAATAATATACAGATTATCAAATATTCTACTAAAAATTGTGACAAATAAAATATATTAACCAATTTTTAACTTCATATTATATAAGATAAAACATTTAGTTTTAAGTTTTCCTTATAGAATGTAGATGATAGTTATATGTTTATTTATTGTTGTAATGAAGTATTATAATTAAAAATAATACACTACAGTAGGTACATTATTTTAAAATAAATACATAATTTTTTTAATATTCAATTAGCCTTACACGTCATCTTAATTATTATCATAATCTAACCTTTTAAGTTTTATTCTTTCCATTTTTAAATGACAACAAGGAAGGTTCTGTTTAATTGTTAAAAATAGTAAATACACTTGCCACCATCGTTTATTGTAAAAACCATATAACTTTCTACCAATATAAATCTAATGAAAGACTAACCGTATATAATAAATACATTCATTATATCTTTGAGGCCTCGCATTGTACACTTCAGAGTATACTTATCTGTCTTGAGCTTTGTAGATTATAAATAAATTACAAAATCATTTGACCACCACAAAATGCAATGCTTTGACGATTAATATGATAACAACTTAAACCAAATTACCGTTCCACAAAGCAGCATTAAATGATTCCTTGGCTTTATTTAATATGTTCGAATATTTTTCACTGATATCTTCTTGTTTAAGAATATTTGATATCTGAACAGTGCAATAAAGAGCAGCTAACCATAACCCTCCACAATAAGCACTAAAAACATAAATATTGTAAAATATCTAAAACTCAAGTTCAAATTTATTAAATTTGATGTGGTTAATAATATGAAATATCAAAATTATGAAATCTGCAATACTTTTTACATAATTGGGAAAAACTATTAAAAAATAATGGAAAAATGGGTTTATTAACACACCACAAGATTTTGGTAAAAATCAATTTTGTTTTTGTCTGTTGTAATTCAAAAATGAATAATCATAGATATTTGAGATTTATTATTTATACCTATTTATACTATTTACTAACTACCTTCTTAAATTTAATTTAATTTAAAATAAAAAATTGTTCCCTCAAAAATGTCCAATCACACTGTTAGATAATTAGGTAGATATTAATCTGCACCCTAGTCCCTAATGTGTCAACAGAACGCGATTAAGCGGTAAATGGCTCGTTGGCGTGGTACTTTCACGCGCGTGAATAACGCCATGTCGCAACAAATTACAAAATCAAAATCATGCGACGTGAAAATAACGCTTTCTGTTTGACTGAGCCTTAAGATGTTCTTACTAAGACAATACAAAAATATATGAATATACAAGAAATATATTGAACATTTTTAAGAAAAATTTTTCTATCAAGTAAATGAATATATTATAAAATAATTATTACCTGATGCCAGTCATTATCCATGTGTCAAAAGTTTGATCGGCAGTTCCAGAATTCTCAATCATTCCATCCCCATCAGTATCCCAAGACAATGATTTCTCCATCACATTTTTTATCTATATAATATAAGTAAATTATTATTTATTTAAATTTATTGTAAGTACAAGTAAACAACATACAACACAATATATTTTTTTTTTTAATATTTAAATTGAATTACTTGTGGATACATATCAGCCAAATACTTGTTATCACCAAACATAGTGTAATCTCTGTAGCATTGCAAAACAAATTTTAAATTAAGATCACGCCATTCTGATACATTGTGTACTAAATAAGCATTCACCAAGTTAAAAGGGTCTTCCTCTATAAAAAAAATAAAAACAACATAATAATTCATGAAATAAATACCTTTTAATAAAAAATAATTAATTAATTAAAACAAACCTGGATCACCTAGATCATGTGGTACACTATATTTATATTTCCGTAAACCCCTGGTACCACAGGACAAGTGTTTTCTAGTAATATTCAATGCATTATCAATTGTATCTCTAAACTTGTATTGAATGCATGCCTGTAGTTTAGGCCACAGTTTTGCTAATGTAAAAGATGCATAAAAATGTACATCATATGTATTGTACATTCGATACTCATGACCTTCCAAATACCCAAAATACCCATATTGATATCTTGGATCTGTGACATCTAACCGTTCATAATCTTCTTTGAGAGGTAAGAACCAAATAGTTCCGCCATCAGCTACAAAATAAACTTCATTGAATATAGCACTTTTATACCAGTCAGGTAATAATCTAAAATCAAAATAATAATAAAGAAAATTGTTAATAAATATTAAATACACAATACAAATAACAGCACAATCTAGGTAATATGGGAAATAGTCCAACATATTAATCAATCTGGTCTTTTTTTATGAGTGGTTAGTTAAACTTATTATCCAACTACAATATAATGAACCCAAATGTATGAGTACATTGCACATATACAATTATTATACTGATTAATCTGTGAATTTAATAGTTTTCAAGTGTAGTTCAATCTTTTTTACATTTTATAATATCAGTTATACCGACGATAAGATATAAACATATAATAATAAATTATCTCGGAAAAAAAACATAATTTTATAATATCAGGTGTGCTACTATTGGTATGTGTGTAAACTGGAATTGAAATGAAAAATATATATAAACTGCTAATAATGGTATCGGCAATAATCAAAGTTAAAAAAACAGTGAATTTTAATAAGTAAAAATGATTTTTCTGTATGGTCTAACAACAATCCAAAAATAGCCAAATTCCAAATTCTGACAGTATTCTGAAACTTTTGTTACAATGTATTGAAATACCAAGTTTGGACTATACTAACTTCTATGATATGTATATGTTACAATAAATTATATTAAATTAGAGAATAACAAATTAGAAATTATGAAACTATTGAGAATAATAAATTAATATTAACGATATTCGCCTACAAAAAGTGGAAATTATTGTAAATATCCAGGAGCAGAGTGGTACACCAGGCAACAATGATATTGGCAGGTGTAGGTTTTCCAAGTGTGTCTTGAAATTACCCTTATTTAATGCCCCAAGTGCATCCAGAATAAGGTATTGTAAAATTTAAATTTTATAATGAGTAAAAGTAAAAATTAACTGACAAACAAATTTGCTATGTTGTTTATGAGATAGAAACAAGAATACTAGCATGACATTTTTTAAATTAATTAATTAATGTTTATATTATATATTTAATATATCATATCCATTATGAGTTACTCGTCATAAAAATATATTATATATTGTAAAAGAAAAGTCAAATAAAACATATATAATTTAAATAGAAAAAATTTAAGTTAATAAACAACCAGTGGGTGACGTAAAAATTAAGTTTATAACCTTAAGAGGACATGGCTTCCGCTATCGTGGCTCCCGTTTCCGTCTTGCACACGTATGACATAGCAAATTTTAAGTTCAGCAGATCAAGTTTAGCTGTGTTAGAGTGATTGACCTCCTTTAAAATTTAAAGGTAAGATTTTTATCTAGGGCATATCATAAACTTTATGTTATATTTTAATTTTAGGACAAGTT